>CP142455.1:84660000-84882500 GCA_038049695.1 Cinnamomum chago | reverse complement strand
GATTTGGCTGAACCTGCTTCACTGTCTAATGCTGTGGTAGTAGATGGGGCCGAAGAAATCCCAAGTTCCAGACAGGCTCAATCCTGTGATGGTAATTTGAAACCCGACTTATCTCCACATGAAGGCTTGCAGATAGTTGAGTGCAAGGAAGGCGGGGCAGAAGCTGAGGAACAAATGAAGGCAGTTGAAAATGAAGCAGCTAAGTAGCAAGATCTGTAGTCCATGCTAGTTCACTGCCAGAATGGAGGAGGAATGATTAGTGGCTTCCGTCTGAAAGACATGACCTCTCTGCCAGCTATTGTAACTGTAGAGCTCTGTACATTTCGAAATGCGCCTGTTTTTTTGGTAGGTGATATTCTTTCTCCGTCCATGGTTGGCACTGGAAAAAAAAAAAGTGAAGCGACCTTGCTCTAACATAAGGGGAAAAGGCAGGCACTCAATTTACTCTATGCCTTAACATGTCTCGTCCATCTGATCAGCTGCAAGCCCTGGGCGTCAATTTTGCTGTTACCTGTTTTTATCTCCTACAAAATTTCATGCATCATTATTAATTTATACTGCTTTAATTCTTTGAATGTGCAATTATTGTTTTATGTATTCTTTTCTCCTATTTGAGAACTACCATCATACCCCAGAAGTCTGAACTCCATACATACAGGGAGGAATGAATGTTAGATGCCATGCTCATATATTAAATTGAGATCATGGTTCTAAAAACGTGTTTCGGACCCTACATTGGTCAGCCCGAAACTGATGGATGCAAGCAATATGTTGGTCTTTTTTTCTCTAAAAAGAAAATGTAATTTTATTACATTCTTAATAGTTTTTGTGGTGATTCAGATGCAGCAAATTCTTGGGTCATTCTAATGGTGTGTAAGTCATGTGGTTTTCTGGAAGAATTTAGTGTTTAAACCAATTCAAAAAGTTATTGGTTGCCTCTTGTGATACTGTTTTTTGTGAAATCATGATCCAGACACATAAATGTGTCTTAGGGCCTTCTCTTGGTGCAGGAGTAGAGACACCTCCCTTGGGAGGTGGAGCTGTGGACTAGAACCTAACGGATTTAAGGCCCTTATTTGCAGTCAATTGAATTCATAGGAACTCTTAGAAATGTAGCCCTAAAACGGTTAGAAGTGAAGAAACAAAGGTGAAATCCATAATTGGCTATCAAATAATCTCTCTTATAGAAAACTATTATCCAATCATTACTATAGTAAAGCAAATCTTATGAAAGAAAGGGTACATCTACGCCTCCTCTTTGGCATGCTCACCCCTTGCATCTTGACCATTCTCTGTTGCACCCATTTTACCCTGAATATATAAGAATTCAATTCCTTGCAAATAAATGGGGGCTTTACGGGATTCTAAAATCCAAAATGAATAGAATTTTAGAAAATCTCGTCTATCATTAGAAATTTATCCATCGGACTTGGATTGTACAGAATTTGTAATTTTGACTACCCAAAGTCCCATAAGAAACGCCTGCAATGGGACTGACTGGCTCTGATGGACTTGGGAGAGACTTGCAGATAACTTGGTCAAACTCAGCAAGTTTCATTTGGCTCGTCCACTTGCTGTCTTGGATCCACGCACAAAGTAAATGATGATCCATGTATGAATCGTTGGCAATCAAACAACTCCAGCTTCATGTAGAACTGACAATCAATCTCGTGTTGCCTATCGTCGTACCAATAGTCCTTTTTGGGTGCCATGCTATCGCACCTCTGATCAACTTTACTATTTAGGTAATTCACTTGTAGGCCTGTTTGGATAGCAAAAAATAGAGTAGAGTGAAGTTAAATGGGCACTAACAATCCAAAATTTCAACTCTACCGTGTTTGGATGAGTTTGGCCCAATAGATGAAGTAATGTTGTAAAGCCACATGTACTCCATTTCACTTCAACTCAAAATACTTCAATTTTTTTGAGTAAAAGTGTATTCTACTCCAATCATTAACTTCAAAATAAACATCCAAATAGAGTGAAGTGAAGTACTCTACTTTAATTTCAACCTACTTCTCTTCACTCCACTTCACATGTGAAATCCACTTCAATTTACTCCACTCCTCATTTATCCAAACAGGCCCGTAGGGTGAATTAAAGTAGAGAGTCATTTTTAATGGATCAAAAATGAAAATAAGTCTTATAAAAAAGGATCAAATTTTAAAAATTATTTCTTTTTTTAATGTAAAAAATATATTCTCTTAGTTCACTAAATGACAAAAAAGCCTTTACTTTTTATTCAAAAGAGTTTAAAAAGGTACTTTTGATGCCATAAAATGATAAAATAATTAAATAAGTGAATTTTAAAATTTGATACTTTTTTATCTAATCTCTTCTTTTCAAATATCCCTTACTTCAATTCACTTTACAGGTAAATTACTAAATTAGGACAAATTCAAATTTAGAGAGAAAAAATGAAAAAGAGTCATTTGTTTAGATTTTTGGCGAGTAACTGTGTAACTCATTTCATTTCAATCTCGCACTAGTCTTTGCCAATTCCATACTAGGCCCTGTCAATCCCTTGCCGGTCTTCATGCCATCAGTGCAAGTCGTGCCAGTCTCCATACCAGACACTGAGTTGGAGTTTTGTTCCAATTCTGATACCCAAGCCTTTTTTTTTTCCTCGTTAACGGAGGATTCCTAACTCTTTTGACTGGACTACTTCCTCTGGGCCTAAAGAGAGATCAAGTAAAACCCCTGTACCCCTAAGTAGTAGCACACGTAAACTCAACTTTCGGTTCTTGAAAATGAGAGAACCAAGGGTCGATACCAAGACCTCTAGTTCCGGAAGAGGGAAGATTCGTGGTCCCCACCCCTCGGCCAACCGCTTGAGGTTGATACACAAGTTAAATAGACTGTTTGTTGCTATGAGAATTATTTGGGGTGGATTTTGATGAAACCTAGGGGATTTGTAGGGGGATGGGTGGGTCTAGTTTTGATTGGAGATAGTGAAAGAAGGTTGGTTTCACCTTGTGGGGGCCATTGTTGTGAAATGATGATTAGATTTGAATGGTAAGGATCATTATTGTGCAATAAAAAACCTTTTATTAACATTTTTTTTTTCAATTTTTCATGATCTAAGAAAAGGATGGACCCATTTGTCGGACATATCATGGCTGTTGATATGCAAGATGGGGCCCATCTAGAGGCCCACTGCTCGGTGAGACTAGAGGAATAGAAAGAGACATCTAGAGCCTCATTTGTTGCGCGTATCATGATGTTGATATGCATCCATCCCTCTAACCCCTTTTATCTATGACCCATGAGTTTAATGACTTTGTATTAAATAAAAGACTTTACTCTCGATTAAACAGTCTAATCCATTTAGATCGTTGAAAACTTAATTGATCTAGTGTTATTCAGGAATTGATGGTTTGGATGGATGCTATGTGTCCCTCATCTTGCTGTGGGGGACGGATGCACATAAATATTATATACTATATATATATATATATATATTTGTGGAGCGGTACACAATACTGGGTGATAGATATGTCATGTGGAGAGCAAAGTCCAAATTTGATTTTCTTTCATTAATCAAATCTAATCAAGCAAAAAGGCTTAACAATGCTTTAAATAGATAAAATAAAACCCTACAACTAATCTCAAGTGTCTAAACATCTCTAAGGTCGAGATTAAAACATTTATAATTAAACATGAGTCATTAAATAACAAATCTAAATAAAATAAAATTGCATGTGGGCTGCGCTCACTAAACCAATCCACTTATTTGGTCATGATTTTGTCATGCATCTAAATATAAGGGCCCCGACCTCTTACTCTCATAGTACCATAAAAGTAATTTTCATAAGAGCATCTCACCCATATATATATATATGAGTTACACTGCAAAATTCCCCATGTGTTTTTCTAAAAAAAAACACCCCACTTTTAGCCAATGAAAACGTGACACGTGTCATCAGTGATACATATACGATTCTCTCATAAATATTTTCCTACAAATATGAATATATTAAAATACTAACAAATCATTGGCTATTAGATAGGAGCAGAAACTCCCATTTTGAGATAAGAGAGTTTTTGAGAATTTTCTTATATTATATATAAAAATTTTGGCGCAACACATTTTTTATTATGAAAAGAAAAAAAATTTGAGCAAATCTTTTTTTCTAAATTTGGGTTTTTTCTTGTATATACAATTACAGGGTACATTAAAAACAAAAAAAAAAAAAATCATCCTCCGCGAGCTATCTCATCTTATTATTATTTATAAAAAGACCCCTTCTTTCATAAATCATATATAATCAATACCCCGCGCACAGGGAAACCAGCTTCCAAGCAGCTTACAATAACATCTCAACTTCCTCTTTCTTTCTTTCTTTCTAGGGTTTCAATTCACTTTACTCAACAAAACCCTAAATTTAGGGTTTTAGAAGATGTTCACGAAGCCCTAGACTCTGTTCCTATTCCACTCGGATAATTTCCTTCGATCATCATCCACACTAACCGCATCACGACCTTCAAATCCAATGGAAGACGCCGACGGAGCCCTCAGCTTCGATTTCGAGGGCGGCCTCGAGGTGGGGCACTTAAATCAATCCTCCTCTGCACCGCTCGCCGCTGCCGATCCCTCCTCCCTCCCTACCTCTGGCAATCTCGGCCTGGCGGGCCCCGCCGCCCCCGATCAGGCCGCGGCCGCCGCCGGGCATCCGGGACGCCGGAGCTTCCGCCAGACGGTCTGCCGGCACTGGCTGCGCAGCCTCTGCATGAAGGGGGATGCCTGCGGCTTCCTACACCAGTATGACAAGGCGCGGATGCCGGTCTGCAGGTTCTTCCGCCTGCACGGCGAGTGCCGCGAGCAGGACTGCGTCTACAAGCACACCAACGACGACATTAAAGAATGTAACATGTATGTGATTGATCTTCCTCACCATCTGCTAACTTTTAATTTACTTGTTTGATGATTTAATTATTCGTTGATTTAATTAGATAAACCCGTTTGAGATTTGTACCCTCAACGATAATGAGTATGTTTCAATGTCATTGATGGCATTTGACTTATGTGGTAGTTTTGGAGTCCGAATTGTCTGATACAAGCTTCCGAGAGTGGATATGATCAGCGTCTCTTTACTTCTCGATCAATGGATGAATCTCAAGCCCGAGCTTGAGGGAGATCTTGGGATTGACACTTGACCAAACATTGCATGCATATCCACAACGAAAAGGGAAAAGTCAGATTTTTTAATTATCATAATAGAATGAATCTTGTTGGGGCTTCTTTTAATAGGACTATTGTCCTAATAGGAAGCTCTTCTTTGGCATGAGATGCTCCTTTTCGTAGTTTAGTAGCAACTAGCAACCTCCTAGTTAATCTTCTAGAATGTGGAATTAGAAAAAGAGTAAAACGAACTAAATTAGAAAGACTACTACTAATACAAGGGTAACTAATAAAATAACTATGGAGGTCCATCCTTAGATGGCATGATGCATGCCTGAAATGTTGGGAGGCTCGAGCTTCATTGAGTATACATGTATTATCCTGGTGGGCATGGTCTTGTGATGCAGGAGCACTGTACATCCGTTGGAGCAAGAGTATTGGTCTACATGTGGGACCCAAGGAAGTTTAGGAATTCTTTATTAACTGTTATTAGTTTCTGATTTTATTTAATAAGTTGAATTTAGGATTAGTTTCTAATTTGGACATGATTATTATTTGGTTTCCTAGTTTGATTGGGATTGATTTCTTAGCCCCTAAGTTTCCTTTATTATAAATATAGCATTGTAGAGATCAATGATCTCAGAGATTTGAGTTAATAGAATTTTCCTTTGTGGATATTGTTGGAGAGTGTCTTCATTGTGTGATTGTTCCGGTGGAAACCCTAATTGTGCCCCGGCACTTGCAATCCTAACCCTAGGATTGCATCATCTTGGGCCCAATGGGCCTCAGTCATGGACCTTGCCTCCATCAACTGCTCACTTGAAAGTTGAAGTTACTTATGTTAGACCACTAAAGCTGCTGCTAAATGCGGAGAGCTTCCTCATATGCTCCACATTCTAAGGGGATGTGGTCATATTCTAAACAGTAGGGTTAAATACTGTTTGCAGTTCTTTTTCTGTCGCTTATCTGTAGATTTTCAGATTGTAAAATCGGGGCAAAATGGAAATCTTCTCTTTCTTTCTTTTTGGGTGGGGAGTGGTGTTTGAGCTGTGGAAAGTTCAGGATCTTGTTACTGGTTTGGGTTGAATTGGGACTGAAATTTGAGAGATTGAATGGGTCTTAGATAGGGTCAATTGAGGGTTATAAAAATTGAATAAGTTTGGGGTTCATTGATGGGTTCTTGACAGATTCTTGAATAGAATTGCTTTCTTGATGAAATCTTGAAACAGTTAGTGGCTTGAGGTGAAACTTTGAGGTTTCTTAGATGTAAGTGTTTTGAATATTAAGAGTGAGAGTTAAGGAAGGGTCTACGCCTAATGGAGTTTGAGTATTTGTGGTTTTTATTTATGTAACTAGAAGGAAACAGCTTTAAGAAAGATATATAGGGGAAATGAACTATGTTTGATGAGGAATTAGCACATAGGTTTGCATAAAAAATGAGAAGGCTTAAGAAATCTTATCTATAGCTGTCAATTTCGTTCCTATTTCCTTTTGTCCATGGAAAGGAACTTTCCGGCTGTTTCGGTGTTCCATTTTGAGGATGGCACAAGGAAAAGCTAAAAATATTTCAATTTAGAAAGATAGTAAAACTTATAAAATGACATTAGAAGATTATATAGTCTAAAAATTATAAAATGACACTAGAAGATTATATAGTCTAAAATAAACTGCACAGCGCTAATGGATATTGAAAGCTTCTTAAGTTCCTTACACCTTCAAGACAAGCGATCTCTAACTTGAAAATTGCAGCCCATTTTGATTTTCCAAATACTGCTTGTGGTTTGGAGTTTTATTTATTTATTTTTATTGTTATTTTTTTGAGAGTTTTTCTCATTGCCTTAGGGGTACACATGGCCATTATGTAATAACTTTTAGCGCTCCCAGAGGGGCAGAAGTTGAATTTTTTTTTTCCCATATTGGAGTGTTAGTGCAAAGGTGGGCCCACATAAGCTCTATAGATATGGACCTCGTATAAGGAGTAAGCATCGGTCTGCCCCTAGGTGAAAACTCTATTTGTAACACTATAAAATTAATTTTAAAACCTAGTTGAGTCGCCGAGTGAACCCATTGAGTCTCGCGAGTCTGATCAAGTTGATCCCATTTTCTGATTCTAAGCTAGAGCAGTTGAATTATTGGAGGTGTGATATGAATGGTCCAAGCGGTAGTCTCACCAATCACCATGAATGAATCAAGGGTCCTATACCCTTTTGGATAATTCTAATCACTGAATTGACCGATTACAGTTTAAAGACAGCATGCGTAGAAGCTCTGACCCAAACAATCCTCTTGAATTGTTTAAGATCATTCGTAGAAAATAGCATTTTGCCCATGGGATTCCATTGTTGAAAAGTTCTATCCTTCTTTAGTGTCTATAGGAGATCTATTTTTCCATTGTATGCCCCCATTGTATGTCCTCTTGTGTCATTTTGCCCTCGCTTTTGTGCTTTCTTCATTTGCATTCCTATAGACCACTAACAGAAGAATTTTCCATGGCTCCATTTACCAAGTGGGACTAGGTGATACTTAGGACGGTACATTAGGTGGTTTGACATGGTTAGATTTTGAATGGAAGTGGAATGTAAGTGAGGCTTGCTGAACAAGCTGTTCAACCAAGAGATGCTCTGGTACTTCTGTTTATGGGAAAGTGGAAGCTGAACAGAGACTGTAGCTCCACTTGAAATTTCACTCAGATGGTTTTTAAAGAGAGATATTATGATTTGACAAAGGGGGTGTAGTTCTTGTATTTTCCTGTTTTGTAGAAATAGTGCACTTAAATAGCACATAAATCTCGGCATATGGCTTAATTTGTGGTGAAAGGAAATTTACGAAATACATTAACTTGGGTGGAAGGTACGAAGAATGTGCTTTGGGATTGTCTTCTTTATGGAGCTTTTTGTCTTCATTGGACGATGGCAGTAAAATTAAATTAAGGAGGCCGATTAATTTGCAAAAGCTGGCGTGCAAAGATCTACTCTAGTAGTGATTACTTTTTTTGTTTAAGTGACCTAGAGGAGAGACTATGTAGTAGTGATAACTTTAAATATGTAGTTGTTGTGAAGCAAATATACTTGTACTTACTTTTTCTCCAAGTAGATTGACTACTTTATCTGTTTCTGTTGTTTTTTTAGTTGTACATGTACATTCTCTCTTCTGATTTGTACTTGTATTTTCTTGCTTTAGGATAAAGGGACAGATGTGACATCAGGATGCCACATCTTGATGCATCTATACACAATAATTTGTCCTTCAAACACATTAGCTCACATTTGATATAAAATTTAGTGATGCTATTTGTTGGATGGGTTTGCATTTCATTCATATAAATGTGCATAAATTACATCTTTCTGATGCTTCATGGGTCTGCAGGTACAAGTTGGGTTTCTGTCCAAATGGCCCCACCTGTCGGTATAGGCATGCAAAGATGCCTGGACCTCCACCCTCTGTTGAAGAAGTTTTTCAGAAGATTCAGCATTTAAGTTCTTTTGGTTATGACTCCTCAAACAGGTTTTTTCAACACAGGAATGCTGGTTATACACAGCAAGCTGAAAGGCCACAGTTTCCCCAAGGTTCTGCTGCAGTAAATAATACAGCAGCAAAACCATCTACAGCTGCAGAATCCATCAATATAGAGCAGCAACAGCTGCAAACACAGCCATCTCAACAACAGCAGATTACTCAAACTCAGGTGCAAAATTTACCAAACGGGGTGCCGAATCAAGTCAACAGAACGACTGTATCACCTCTTCCCCAGGGGCAATCTAGGTGTGTCCAGAGTTTCTAGAATTTCAGTCAGTTGTGTAAAGCCTCGCTTGTATTATTTAATGTTTGACATGGTTTCAAAAGGCTCCTGCAATATACTTTCATTGTACATAGCTTCTTTGAAGTCTACATTAATGATTATATATTTTTCAACACATCTTTTGCTGTGATTATTGCAATTTACTCAACTCATGGTTTTTCCTTGCCTATTCCTGTAGTCAGAGACTGAAAGAAAATTTATTTAGAATGTTGCTTTACCTATCAAATTCAACTTACATGGTGTCTTTGAGAAGGTTATCGCTTTATTGGGTATGATGCTTGGGGACTGTTATGCTGTGGTCTATCCATAAATGGGGCCTGATCCATTGGGCCAAGCTTTTTTTTTTTTTATCGGTAACAAAGAAATTTTATTAAAGAAAAGACGATTACAATACAACTAAAACAGCCAGAAGAACAACTTACAAAGCAATACCGGTACAAGTGAAATGTACCAGACTACCAGCCACAAACTACAAAATAAAGGCACTCAAATTACAAGAGCTAGCTACCCCTTGCTTAGCTAAACAATCAGCCATCCCATTTGCAAATCTACTAATGTGCTGAAATGTGACCTGCATGTCCGAAACAAGACGACGAATCTCGTTGAAAAGGAATTGCATTTTCCAGGCCCCCTCATCGTTCTCACCCAAGATATAGCATTAGCCGAGTCACTCTCTACAATAAGATAGTGATGAAATAAGGTGTGATAAATGTGTAGAGCTTCCAAAATTGCCATAACTTCAGCTTCGTTAGAGTCTTTGATCCATACATGTTTAGAGAACACATACAGAACTCCCCCCTTATGATTTCTTAGAACGCCTCCAATGCCGGCCAGCCCTGGTTTTCCTTTAGCCACTCCATCCACGTTGAATTTTAGAACTCCACATGGTGTCCATCCACATTGAATTTTAGAACTCCACATGGTGGAGAACACCAAGATAGAACCTTTTTCTTCTTCATGGCACCCGTCTTCAAACAAGCAACCCAATTATGCATAATATAGTCTATCTTAAGATTCAAAAATTCTTTTCTAGCACAAGCCCACTTAGCAATCCTCAAAAGAGTAGCTGAAATTAAATCCTCCCAAGATGATTCTTTACTACTAAAGATTCTGTCATTCCTTTCTTTCCATATTGACCAAAGAATGGAAAGAGGAATAATCCTCCATAAGATCAAACCATTACCAACCATTGGAGTTCCCTCCAAGCTACAAATGCCATCTCTAACGAACCAGGAAAACACCAACTCACTTTGCATCCTTTGAGGAAGAAACTCCAAATAAACGAAGCTACACTGCAGTGCAATAACAAGTGATCTATTGTCTCCATCTCCCTCCTACATAAACAACAAATATCTGAAATGGAATCCGTCACCAACCCCCTTCTTTTCAAAACATCTGCTGTTGAAACTTTGCCTGCCACTGCCAATCAACAAAAGGCCTCTATTCTAGGTGGAACCAGCCCCGTCCATACAGCTGCACAAGGAGACGAAACGGCACTGAAATGATCAATCTCCCAATAGAACGACCTTGAGGAAAACAATCCTGTAGAGTGAGGCTTCCAAATATGAAAGTCGGCAGTGTCACTGCATAAAAAAAAAAGACATTAGAAAGAAGACTGGACAATGACTTACTGATGACCCAACTCTAACTAACCCTCCTGACACTAATATTCCGAGATACCATATTTCCATTCCAAACAAAACACTCTTTGACTGAAGACTATTTGTTGGACACAATCCTAAACATTCTAGGGAACAAAAGGCGTAAGGGACCAACTCCCACCCAGTCATCTTACCAAAAACGAACAGTATCCCCCTCCCCCACACAAAAGTCCAAACCTTTAACAAAAACCTTCCCCCTTGACATTTGACTCATCCCCAAAATTAGAAATGACAGCCCAAAAACCTGACAATCTATACTTAGGGACTCTTTTCAAAACCCACCCCCATACCTCCTCCCCATACTTAGAAACTATTACTCTCCTCCACAATGCGTCTTTTTCTTCTCCATATCTCCACCACCATTTTGCTTATAGAGACCAATTTTGTAAATCCAAATCTACCAAGCCCAACCCCCCTGCCAATTTGGGCTTAACCACCTCACTCCACTTCACTAAGTACATTTTCCTTTTTTTGACAATTTCCATCCCAGAAAAAATTTCTACGAATTTGATCCAACTTCTTGATAACCACCTTTGGCATCCTATAGAGTGACATTATATAAACTGGTAAGTTGGACAAAGAAGATTTAATCAGAGTAATCCTCCCACCAAAGGAGAGATATTGTCTCTTCCAAGTAGATAGTTTCTTTTCAAACTTTTCCACCACCGGATCCCAAAAACCTACCGACCTAGGGCTTGCCCCATTAGTCAAACCAAGATACTTAAACGGAAGAGTCCCCTTTCTACAATGCATTCTGTCTGCCAGAATTTGTAAGTCCTCCTCCGAGCAACCTACCCCTACCAATATGCTTTTTGATAAATTGACCTTCAAACCCGAAACTAACTGAAAGCATCTCAGAATTCGTTTCAATGTCACAATTTTATACCACCTTGTAGAAGAGAACAAAATTGTGTCATTTGCAAATTGAAGGTGTGACAACCTCTCCCCCCCTACCAGCTTCAAAACCTGTGATCAAACCCAACTCCTTTTCCTTTGAAAGGAGACCACCCAAAGCTTCTACCACTAAGGTGAATAAAAAGGAGATAAGGGATTGCCCTGTTGTAGGCCTCGAGAGGCCCGAAAAAGCCAAGATGGGGAACCATTCACCAAAACAGAGAAAGAAGTGGAAGAAATGCACTCTGTCATCCACCCTCTCCATGTAGCACCAAAGCCAAACCTTCCCAGCATATAATCTACGAAATCCCAATCCACATGATCTTATGCCTTTCCCAAATCAATTTTGAAAATAACACCCTCCTTATTATCTCCTTCCTTGAATCTATGAGTTCATTAGCAATAAGAATACTGTCCAGAATTTGTCTTTTATGAATAAATGCCCCTTGATGTAGACTAATGATAAGAGGGAGAACCCTTTTTAATCTGTTAGCCAAAATCTTTGACATCAACTTATAAATGCACCCCACCAAACTAATGGGTCTGAAGTCCTGCAAAGCTGCTGGATGTGAAACTTTCGGAATGAGACAAATGAAAGTAGCATTAATCTCCTTGTTCAATTTACCTCTTGAATGAAATTCTGACAACATACGACCAAAATCCTCTTTAAGGACATCCTGAGCAAATTTAATAAAAGTGAAGTTGAATCCATCGGGTCCTGGAGCTTTATCACCTGCACATTTTGATAGAGTTGTGCCAATTTCTTCTTCTTCAAAATCCCTTTCGAACCAGCTCCTTAGGTCATCCTGAATCACCGGAAAGTCAATAGCATCCAACGTTGGTCTAACAAAATCATCCTTAGAATATAAGCTTTCGAAAAAGCAAGCAATTTCCTCCTTGATCTCTCCCGGTTTATGAAGCATAGTGTATTAGTGTTACCCCTTCTAATCTTTCCAATGTAATTGAACTTTCTTCTCACATTAGCCATCCGATGAAAGAACTTGCTGTTCTTGTCCCCCTCCGCCTCCATGATATTTCATCGGCCAAGCTTAAGACCACATCTCGTCTAACAGGCCCAACCCAACTATGTACAGAAAGTCAATGCAACCAATAAGGCGGTAAATCATATGTGCTTGGGGAATCTCTATTAGAATAATTATCCTTTTAAGTATTTCTCTTTAATTTATTTTTTCTATTTAAGTATTCTGGATTCATTGTATTTTCTTTATTCAATGTATGTTTTTTATTTTAAGGAGAGGAGATTCATGTACTATAAAGAAACTAGCTTCTTTGGGATTCTCAAGAGGCATATTGAAAGACCTATGAAGTAAGAAAAAGGACTTCAGTAATATTTTCACAATTCCTTCTCCTTGGGTAGAACCCTTGAGTGATTGTGTTGGCTTGAAGGTGTCTACGTTTGGGCAGATCCTTCACCAATCTGGCTTTGTCAGATCGGTAATCCTTAATGGAAGTGGTCTGGGTCAATGACTTTGTGAATTGATTTTCTTCTTCTTCCATCATTTCCATCCTTTTTTTTTTTTTTTCAATTTTTTGCCCCAATTTTCATCACTCCACAAAACTTCTCAAATCCAACCCCCCAAAACCCATCAAACCCTTCAATTCTTTGTCCCAAATAAACCCCAATCCATACCCAATCACAAAATCTAATTTTTCCCTACAAAATCCCTTCAAATTGAGCCCAAATCATCTCCAAGCTTGGCTCTAAACCCTACTTTAAAAAATACCCATTAATTCTTTCCCATCAAGTTAAGCTCTACGAGTCCCTAAAAAATATGCCCAATACAAAACCACCCTAACCTCTCCTGCTATTGACCTAATTAATCCTTAGTTCCCGCTTCAAACCCTAGCCAACCCTTGGCTGAACCTCCCTAAACCTTTTCCCCCTAATCTGCAATTTTCAGAATCTGCATAACAGTATCCAAATTTGTCCCAAAACACCCATTTCAGTCCCAATTTCTTTTTCAAAAATCAAACCTTAAATATTTCCCAATTAAGCCTTCCCTAAAATCAGTCTTCAAATTGGCCATTTTCCACCCATTACTAAAACCCAGTCTTCCCCACTTCTGCCAAATACAGATTCTGCATACATACGAATGTCAGCAGTCACTGATTGAAAACAACCCTTTAATCCTTCTGAAACTCGTTTATCCTATCCTCAATTTGCCCCAATTTGAACCCTGAATGAATCCATTTTGAAACTATACATGTCCTTTTTGCAATTAAATTAGCATGTGAAAAATTGGAGCTTTGAATGCATGTCAAAGGATACTTTATAAATAAAAAAAAACAAGGAGACTGATATTATGAGAAATTGAGAATGCATTCTATTTTGAGCAGTTCATTAGTTTGAAGAAACGAATTTCAAAAACTGCACTGCTTATGTGCACTAGAGGAGAGTGGTGCACATAAATTTTCTGGTTATATCTGAGGTTTAAGATTGGACATTGATACAAGACAATATGAAATTCTGTCGAAACACTCGAGAAGTATATAATGAAGCTGTCCAAGCGTAGGACAAACTTAGATGGTCTCACATAAGATAATTTAAGTCTCAAGCTGGGAAGTTCCAACAAAAAAGAAGAGTTCCTATTGTTGACTCAAATGCATTATCTTCTACAATCTACATCACCATGCAATTAAGGAAATCCTCTAGAAAGTGACTCTTCATGAGAATTGTCGATGTATTCTATCGAAGAAAAATGCAGAGAACATCTTCAAATTGTTGATGTTGTGTTGAATGAAAATGCAAAAGGGCCCTCAAATATGGTTCATGTGCAAACAGAACTGAAGGAGCATAAGGAGGAAGCATTAGAAGAAGCCATGACTACATTGAAGAGCTGAAAACTATGACAAGCGACAATGAGGGTGATTAGAAAGGCAAGGTCAAGGGAAAGAAGACTCCACGACAAAATCAGATAAAGCAGCATCAAGTGCTCCTAAGATTGACCGTACTTCAGAAATCAGAAGAACTAGAAGAAGATAGAGCTTGAAGTTCTTTCTTTGGACAGTGTCGATCAAAAGATAGAAGATGCAAAACAAGAAAAGGGAAGAGAGGACATTCAAGATGTGGACCTAGTAAATAACAAGCCTAAGCATGCGGTGGATCTGATTGTAATGATAGTTCCAAAAGAGTCATATAGTTTATTAAAGGATGATTACATTGTTTAGGTGGTTTCACAGGAGGATCCAGCCCTCGAAGTTCCCCATATTGACTTTACTTCGGGGATGAATGATGGATATTTGAAGATTGTGATTTGATGGTACAAATTTAACAATTGAAACATCAAATGGACCAATCACGCGTCCAAGTAGATTTTGGCCATCAAAAGAAGCAAAACCTTGAATCTATATCTAGTCCGAGAAAAAGATTAAGGTCGCATTTGGCAACCAAGTCCTCGGGGTTTTCTCGCTGGTTTTCCCTAAGGATTTGAAAATTTCACTTTTGGCATTTGTAAATACTCGTGGATTTGAGCCCATGGAAATCCTCATGTTTGAGGATTTTTCAGATCCGACCCCCTCCCATATGATTTGTAGATCCTCAGTTATGCGGATTTACACACCGATCCCAACTCTTCTCAATTGTATGCACCGATATGTACTGATATTGATGTGAAATCCTTAGTGACGAATCCTCAAATCTGCGGTGGTGAGAAATTCTCTAACTACGAATTCATCACATTTCTCACCTATTACCAAATGTGCCCCAAGTAAACTGTCCAAGAATAGTTGCGAAATTCGTTTCGGACCTGTTTTGACCTCTAAACCAAAATGCTTTGGCCGATATTGAATTTTGGTGAAACTTTTGGGAGTTATTTTTCAGAAAAATCTAAATTTTATAAGTATATATAGAAAAATATAATGTTAATATCAAAATTTAAAAATATAATTTGATACATTCACTTTATTCTACTACATCAACTCATAATATGGCTTGTATGATTAAACAAATAATAATGTTGTCAACATAACAAATTAATGTCATCATCATGGCCCATTATCATAAAATTATACGATCATAAAGTTTAAAGCTTCAAATATTCGTCACAACCATAGGGTTTCGAGTTTATATATATCCGTCAAAAGTCACAAATCACAACCACAAAATTCAAATTGGAACGAATTTGGAAAATTCATCTGAACTGGAATGAAGGGGCTGCCACATAACACGATTTGGATAATAGGCCATGGGATAGGCCTTCATTCAGTGGGCCCAAGCCCATGACCACGGTGGTTCAAATAGGCCTAGCCCAACTGTATGCAAAAAGTAAATGGGACCAACAAGGTAATAAATCATATGTGCTTGGGTATATCTATTAGAATAATTATCTTATTAATTATTTCTGTTTAATTTAGTTTTCCTATGTAGAGCCCTTTAGTTTTCCTATGTAGAGCCCAGATTAAACGTATGTTTTTAGTTTAAGGAGAGGAGATTCATGCACCATAAGGAAACTAACTTCTTTGGATTCTTCAAAAACCTATTTAAAGACCACCTATGTATTAAGAAACAGGACTTCAATAATATTGTTAGAATTCCGCCTCTTTGGTAGAACCCTTTAAGCAATTGTGTTGGCTTGAAGTTGCCTACGTGCAACTTCTACCAATACGGCTGCAGCAGCTTTATTATCGAAGGTTCTTATGGTTGATTTACAAATATACAAAAATCATACCTATAGCAATGTTCGGGGAAAATGTGAAACGCGAGCAATTTTTATGTCATTGCTCGTCACAACCATGAAGTTTCTGGTTGAAGTCATGTTATGAAAAAAAAAAAAAACAACTTTTTAATTTCTATATTAACCATTCTCTTAAAGCTTCTCATTGGTATGGGCCTAATTAACATGATATTTATACAAAGCATTATGAATAAGAACTGGTCTTGTCTTTCTTAGTTGTTAGATCTGGGAATGTCCCTGTGGTGGAATGTGCTGCATGCAAAATACAGGAAGTGCATTTGCAAGTCTTGATCGTTGTTCTGAAAATCTTGCTGTATATTATCTAACTCAATGCTTTGGTTTTAATCTTATGGAAACTTTTTTGTTTTAAATTTTAATCTTTTTTAAATTTTAATCTTATGTGTTGTGTAAATCTTTTTTGCCAAATTCTAATTTAATGTTGGGATTAATGCTTTGACTTGAATCTTACTATTCCTGTGAAAGATATTTTTACGGTTAAAGAAAAAACTTATAGGTTCCAACTACAATAAAGCTGGATGTAGTTGTCCTTAGCTGTAGTTGAGCTGGTTGAGGACATGGGTGTGAGTGAGAGTGCATGAGTTCAAGTTCTCCATGTAGCAAATTGACAAAAAAGAAAAAGAAAAAAAGATATATTCAAATCTGTATATTGGCCATTGGGGCTCACTTAAGATCAATCCAAATCCTCTTAATTTATACACCTAAGCTTCCCCGCTTCCTCTCCTCCTCCTCCTCTAAAACACCACCTGGGTTTTTGTAGCCATTCCAAATTGATGCTGAACCAACTGTTTTGGATTCAATCCCAAAAACTCCACACAAGTTTTGGCACCTTTAAATTTACAGTGTAATCATCTGATTAGAATGATTTTTGTCTCACCCCTAATCCACACAAAGACTTTCTTATGTCCCTTTTTCCCATGATTTGCGTGCATGATTTTTTTAAACCTTATGTGTGTGAACGCGTGTGCTTGTGGATTATAGATCTTCTATGCAGTGGGTCCATACAGGGTACGTAGACATGCTTCTATGGGGGAGTTAGTTGTAAGAAGGATGAGGGTGTTGGAGTGATCATGGATGGGTTCTGGAAGGAAGCATACATGTGATTGTTATAACTTTATTTTTCTTGTCTATTTGACTTAAAACCGATTCAAACAGATTTTTCCTTAGTGTTTTAGACTGTTTGTCAAAGTTCATGTAGATGTTTGATCATGGTTCAAAATTGAGGCTGCCATCGCGTCGTATCGCGGTTTGCGGTCGTCGTTGTTGGTAAAGTAAAGCCCCGTATCCCACATTGCCTAAGTAATGCCTCTGGCAAGGCTTCATATATACCTATTTGGGCCTTCCACCTATGAGCTTAAGTTTTTGGGTTGGTATATGGTTTCTTACATGGTATTAGAACGCGTTCCGATCCTGTCATTCGTGTAACCCACGTGATAGGCCCTGTCCATGAAATTTGTTGGGCCTGCACGTGAGGGGGAGTGTTGGTAAAGTAGAGCCCCACATCCCACATCGCCTAAGTAATGCCTTTGGAAAAGCTTCATATATACTTGTTTGGGCCTTCTACCTATGAGCTTAAGCTTTTGGGTTGGTATATCGTTTCTTTTCTTATAGTCGCGTTGCGGTTTGCAGTCCATGATGATGCTAATTTTTATTTTACCCCAAAAAAAATCTGCAAAAATATCCAAAAAACCCAAAATATTCTAAAATGCTAGAAAACGATATAGTACACACTTTAAAGGAAAATATAGGTCCCCCCTAAGCCATTACATCATGTATCAGTGTCTTATCTGATACTTATAAAGACTGTTTTGAATTAAATAGGCTTACATGCATATATTAAAATAAGTCCAAATATCATAAAATTTATAGTAGGCATCGCGACCATAATTTTGTACTAATTATTAGTGTTAAACACTTAAACTCAAGAAACTACTAGTAGCAGTATAGATGTACAATACTCAATTATTCAATAACCAAGTAAATTGTGCCCGAATTTTAACTTTCAAGTTACATTTACTACTACATCAAGATTAATTAATTAAAACATCGGAGTATGAACATAGGGGTATTGTGATTGTGAAGGGAAGAAACCATTATATGGGAATCCACAAAATCTTGCAAATCACTTGAGTTTTGGTGAAAAAATAAGCATAGGAAGCTCTAACATAGTCTTAAGAAGCTCCACAAATGGTTTGGGGGAGAAAAAAAAGAAGAGGAAAGAAAGTTAAAAAAAAGAAAAAGAAATCGTTGGCCGATATTTTGGCTATTATTTTCAAAATATCGGCCATTATGGACCGTTATGACCATTATTTTCACTGTTTTTTAACACCGTGACCGTTATGACCGTTATATTCTAAATATCGTAACGGTATAGGCTATTACTGTTTCATAACGGCCTTATGAAACGGTAATGGCCGTTATTGTAAACTATGTGTTTGATGCAATCAACTTTAAGACATTTTGCCTATCTTCGAAAAGCAATGAAAAGGTAACTTTTTATAATTCCAACATACATGAATGCCTAAAACAATCATACCACCTTTTGGTTTTTTTCTTGACAAGTTTGGCTATACAACTTTTATAATATGACAACTTTGCTTGTACTACTTTTAAACCAAACCAAACCAAGCCTTTTCCCACTAGGTGGGGTCGGCTATATGGATTTGACGACACCAATCAAATCTGTTTAGGGCCATGTCCTCCGTTAGATCCATGTAGGCAAGGTCATGTTTAATAGTTTCTTTCCAACTTCTCTTGGGTTTCCCTCTCCCTCTCCTACTCCTACTCCTGGCAATCTCCATGCTTTCACACCTTTTAACAGGTGCCTCCATTGGGCGCATTCTAACATGGCCGAACCATCTCAGTCGATTTTCTCTCATTTTATCTTCAATCGGTGCTATTCCTACTTTGCCCCTAATCTCCTCATTCCTAATCCTATCTCTCCTTATGATCCCGCACATCCATCTTAGCATTTTCATCTCCGTAACTTCCATCTTCTTAACATGATTATGCTTTACTGTCCAACACTCTGATCCATATAACAACGCAGGACGTACCGCCACCTTATAACGCTTGTACTACTTTTACTTTATGAAAAGTTTGCATATAATTTTCTTACGTGAATTATTGTATATGAGAGAGTTTGTATTTCTCTATATGTGGGCGGGGTCTTTATTTTGTCTTTGATTTCTAAAATTATTTGGACTTGGATTCTTTGAAGTTTTAACATCCAGCAGTGACCTTACACTTTGAACATGCACGGGATAAGATTTATTTTACATATATGAAAGGACATCTTTTCTGTTCAAGGGAAAATACTCATGCATCTTTTTTTTTTTTTTTTTCGTTTAAGGATCTTATATCCGTCTTTTTCAGCTTGTTTTTATATCAAAAGAGAATAATTCCATTGTAATTTGTTGGATTTCCCCAACTCTTTTTTATGGGTGGGTTCTTATCTTTTGTTTGTTAAGTTGTATTATCATGTATTAAATTGTTAATCTTTATTTGATCTAATTTTCTCGTGCCAATGAACTTTTGACTTACAATATGATAATGCACAATAGTTGCAATGTAAATGATTGTTGCGGGTGCAAGATGGATGTACAATCGACATCGTACCTTTTCCTTTTTTTTTTTTTTAAATTTTCTCATGGTCATTCATCTTCTTGAAATCGGTAATAAATATTGTTATTAGCTATTCAAAAAAATATTACCACCATTGGTGTAGGTCAAGCCCGGCCCAAGTCTACTGGGCTGGACCAACGAACTATTGGGTCAACCTGACCCAACCCATTGGATTAGCCCACCAATCCTAATGGGGAGTAGCCGACTGATTGTAGGAGGTTATCCTAGTAGCTAGTTTCCTATTTGCTTTAGTATTTGAATCATCTAAGTTTCCTTATTGATGTAGGAATTTTATATTTAGCAATTAGAGTCCTAGTGGTAGGAAATACTATTTGATCTTTTCTATAAATACGTAAATCCCATCTCGGATGCCTCATGGATCACCGCTACTGATTTTCAGCGCAATCCAGACCTGTATGAGCGTTTTCAAGTTATACACTCATTGGAGTCGAGTTTTTCCAAGGCGGGGAGAACTGGTGCAGGTCGAGCAGGCCCAAGTCTATTGGGTCAGACCCATGAGCTAATGGGTCAACCTAACCCAACCCATTGGATCAGCCCACAAATCCTAATGGGGAGTAGCCAACTGATTGTGGGAAGTTATCCTAGTAGCTAGTTTCCTATTTGCTTTAGTATTTGACTGATAAGGAATTTTATGTTTAGCAATTAGAGTCCTAGTGGTAGGAAATACTATTTGATCTTTTCTATAAACATGTAAATCCCTTATGAGACACCTCTGATGATTGAATAGAAGAATTGAGTTTTGGCTTGTGTTTGTGTTTGATGGTGCGTTCTTGACTGCTTCGAATCCACTTGGATCCGACCAAATCCCCATTGCAGGTTTGGTCTATTCTTGGGCTGCATCAACCACCGTTGAAGCCTTAACCAGTTATCCCATACATCTGGGTTGCCTTGTTTACTTCCACCTTTTCCATGAAGCCCAATTTAAAGCGTTGGTCTTTGTAATTGTGTGCAATTTAGAATGGTTTTTTCATAGTAATTCCTTCCGGGTTCTTTTGCTCATCCCTCTCTTGTTTTTGAACTTGTAACACTTCAATACTTCATATGGAGTCTCTAAAGATTGGAAGCTAATTTTAGAAATCTTATGTTACAAATTTTTAACGGTAAATAAATTTTTATTGAAAGTAGGGCCAAACAAGGCCAGGACAAAGGGGGGAGAATATTCCTTGTTTTGCTACATTGTTTGCAAGGTTGCTCACTCTTTCCAACGTGTGGTTGAACAAGATGTCTTGGCATTGAGATGTCTTACAACTCATCCAACGGGCTTAGAATTCTCCATGGGACATTTCATCCTGAAGTTCACCCAATGTTGCCCCTTTACTAAATCATAGTTGTAAGTTTCGTTCCGGACTTCCGGTCCCCATTCTGGTTTGACCCTCTACTAGAACATTTTGGCATTCCAGTTAATTCCAATATTCCATTCTGGGAAAGATGCGATTGAAAAATGAAAAAAAAAATCTATATAAAAGAACACTTAAAATTGAAAAAGCATTTCAATGCTAAAATAATACTAAAAATTCATACTCACTAAAATTAAACTATACTTACAATTGATTATTTTCTAGTTTTCTCTACATATGAATGGAAGTATGAAACATGAGCCAAAATGGAGCGGAATTGGGAGGACCAGAATGACCAGAACAATCGGAATAGACCAGAATTGGGCCCGGAAACTTTTGGGGAGGCATTCCGTTGCTCCCTAGGTCAATTCCAGAACGTAATGGCTAATTTCGACCGAAATGGAATGGAATTGACAACTATGACTGAAATAGGGCGATGGAGATGAACAACTTCCATAATTCATATAACCATCCCCAATAAATTTTTGCATCATTTATTGTCTGGAATCCTTCTGGATTGGAAAAGCATTTGATCCTCGCTACATTAGGGCCTCGAATTACCCATCTGATCCAAGACTTGGTTTCCTGATAGCACTAATATCAAATTTGAGATTCTAATAACCTTGTTGCAGGGAAGATCATGGGGTGCTTTTGGATGAATATGATCAAGATCAGAAACAAACTTGTTTCAGCATCTATCTATCCCTTTAGATTGCTTAGTCAACATTGCATAGGATATGAAATGATACCTGACTAGTGATTTGAGATCTTGAACTATGGTTTAATTGTTATTGAAGCACCTTCCATCGTGTGTTTTCTATAAAGACCCAATGGAGGCAATGAACGAGATACTGGTTTCCCAGCTACACTGTGTCTGGAAATGAATCATTTTCTTATTCTGACCCTGCAGCAGGTATGCTAACGAAAATCAACCTCTGTTTTATTATACCACGCCATAAGGCTGAGTCTTGAGTCTGCAGACTCAGTCGTCCATCCATTGTTATCGACCTTATATTTTTAAAATAATGTATGCTTCCAGCCTCCAGGGTCCTTCTGATTCATCCTTTAATCACCACAGTGACCTCCACAGCCATTTGTATCTACTGTGATTATGGCCTTTTAGGTTGAACTCTCCTTAATTTGGTGCCTTCATAATTTTGTGCTTACAAGCTGGCTTTGGGAATGAGCTAATGTGTCTTCATGACTCCTTATTTGGAGTTATCTTCCTCATTAAATACATAGACTTTATCTTTTCAGATCCAATTACTGAGATGAATCCTGCAGCTCTTTTTATGCAATTAGCATGTTGGATAGCATTTTGTGCATATTTGATTTATGTTCTTTAATCACAGATTGTTATTCTAATTACTTTTGTAATTCTGACATGAACATTTAGGTATTTCATTGTAAAAAGTTGCAATCGAGAAAATCTGGAACTCTCAGTACAACAAGGAGTTTGGGCAACTCAGAGAAGCAATGAGGCTAAACTTAATGAAGCTTTTGACTCATCAGAGAATGTGATTTTGATATTCTCTATCAATCGAACTAGTCATTTCCAGGTAGTTCTTTCTATCCCTTAATTTATTGCTTCTTTTATAAAAAAATTTCTGAATATTTGGTTGGTCTCTATCACGGGAGAGAAGTGTGGTTGTCAGTAAGATCATTAGTCGTGTCCCATGTTTTATTGAATAAGAGAATTATCAATTCAATGCTTAAAATAATTGAAACACTATTATTCTAATAACCATCGCCGTCGTCATCATCAAAGCCTTGTCCCAACTATGTTGGGATCGGCTACACGAATTTTGTTTCTCCATTCCGTTCTATCTTGAGCCAAATCCTTAGATGAGCTACTCTTCTTCATATCTATTTTTACTACATCCATCCACGTCTTTTTTGGCCTACCCCTTCCCCTCGGTGGGCCATCAACTTCATAGCCATACTTTTCCTTACCGGCGTCGTTGCCTGTCTATGTTGGACATACCCAAACCATCTCAAATAAGCTGCTTTAATTTTACCCCCTTTTGTTGCTAAATGCTCTCGAAAGCGCTTATTTCTAGTTTTATTCTTCCTAGTTTTACCACGCATCCACCTCAATATTCTCACCTCTGCCGCATCCATTTTGTGCATATGTTGCTTCTTGATTGGCCAACATTCGGCGGAGGAGACTGTGGATCACCTTTTGCTTAATTGCAGGTTCGCTCAAGCTATTTGGACCTCTACCCTTGACTGTTTTGGTTGTAGCTGGGTCCTCCCTTGATCCATTTCGGAGCTTTTTGATGCTTGGAAGTTTGGATTTCAGTCCAAGAGAGGAATCTTCTTTGGCGTTTGTCCTTTGTTGCTAACATTTGGGCAGTTTGGAAGGAAAGAAATAGGCATTGTTTTGAAGATTGTTCATCTCCCTCTGTAGTTGTTGCTGTGAAAGCCAGATTCCTCGCTCCTTCCTGGGTTTTTGTGTTGCCAAATTTTTAGGGAGTACCTATGGAGGTCATGTTGGTCCTCTTAACTTAAATGGAGGGAAGTAGTATCCTCTTAACTTTTTTTTTTTGTTTTCCTTTTTGGTGCCTTAGGCCTGCTTAGGAGGCTTTATGTTTCCTCTCTTGCTCATTTGGATGGTTTCTCTCTCTGTCTCCCTTGTTTTTTTCCTTGCATTCTAGTATATACCTTTTGTACTGCTTTGCTTTGATTAATACAATTCACCATTCAAAAAAAAAAAAAAAAACCATTCTGCTCCATAGGTCATAGCTGGTCTAATTGTTGTCTTGTAAAATTCTCCTTTCAATCTTGTTGGCATTCGTCGGTCACAAAGCACTCCAGAAGCAAGTCTCCACTTTAACCATCCTGCTTTTATCCTATGTTCGACATTCATCAATCTCCTCATCCTTACTAATTATAGAGCCAGGGTAACAGAAAGAATCACTTTGTGGTATCTCATGATCTTCAATTCTCACAGTATTTTCATTTCTTTCTATATGCCAATTGAAGTTATAATCCATATATTCCGTCATCTTTGTATGTCTTATTTCAAAGCCTCTCACCATCTATGATGCCCGGATACGGATACAGGACACGAGAACGAGCGTCCAATATGTCAACTTCAAAATTTTAGGATATGGATACGGGTACAACATTTTTAGAAATATATAAATATAAATATTTAATTGGGAGTTTATTTTAAATGAAATATATATATTTTTGTTGGAGCAGTCAATCTAGACTAAAGAGATTTTTATTTTGCTGCTGTTTTATTATTATTATTATTATTATTATTATTATAGCTGGGCTGAGCTATAATAATAAGAGTGGGGGACATGGTTTGAAATAGTAGTGGAGGACACACTTGAACAGACCCACGTGACAGAGAGATGAGGGGAAAAACGATTAAAAGCATTTGTCTCTTTTCTCTCTGCCCTAACGATAAGAGAGATGAGGGGAGAGAGAAGACACCAGGCAGCAGGCGACGATGATGGTGGAGACGACGATGATGTTGTGGCGACATTGGTGCAGGTACGCCCTTTTTTTTCTCCCCTATTCCTCTTCTCTTCTCTCTCTCTCTCTCTCTCTCTCTCTCTTCTCTTCTTCTATGGGTCTGGGTGATGGAGGCAAAGGGGAAGGGTTTGGCAAAGAGGGGGTGGGTGGTCGGGAAGATGGATTTCCGCTATTTTCGATTATTTTTATATAAAATAGAACACAACCGTATCCCTTTTTCTTTTTTTTTGGCACTATATTCCTACCGTCTCTTGCGGTATCTCGTACCCGTTCCCGTATCATACCGTATCTGCATGGGTATCATGGGTGAGTTGCCATATTTGGGTATCATAACTCATCATATCTCTAGTTTTGCTTTCACACCATCTCTTGATTCATCTACCAACATTATATCATCTGCAAATAACATACACCAAGGTACCTCTTGGCGCAGCCAAGATCCGCGATCGAGCGATAGATCAATAATTGGCGTAGCCAAGATCTGCGATTGAGCGATAGATCAATCTTCCGAAGGATTAATCGAATCCAAAGATGGATTCCAGCCACTAGGTCAGAAACTTAACCATGGAACAATCCATAAACTCACGATAACTTAAAGAACTCTTGATTTAATTGGTAATAAGCATACCTATTACAATGGAGGGCTTCTCTATTTATAATGTAATAAGAACTCTAAAATAGAAAGCTACTAATCCTAATTAATCCATAAATTAAAAACAATCCTAATTAAATAAACGTGAGATAAAAATAGCATGCCACAGTAGCTTCTCAGCCAATTGGTCTTGTGGGCCGAACCCAATGGACTGGGTTGGATGGTTGGGTCCATTATGTGGGCCCATGGTTCTTTTAACCATCCGTACTGCATCAATTCTTTTTTACCGTGAGCAGTTAACTCTTCCATAATCAGTGCAAAGAGACAAGGGCTTAGTACTGACCCCTGATGCAAACCTATGGTCACTGGGAACTCCCCTGTCTCTCCATAAGTAGTTCTCACACTCGTTACTGCTCCTTCATTCATGCCTTTAATAATTTTAATATAACCTCTTGGAACATTCATTTGATTTAAAACCCATCAAATTAAATCTATAGGTACCCTGTCATAGGCTTTTTTTAGATCGATTAAGACCGTATGCAGATTTTTCCCTTTCGCTCGATATTTTTCCATTAATTGCCTAATTGAGAAGATAGCTTCCATCGTTGACCTCCCTGGCATAAAATCAAATTAATTTTCAGATATCTTGTCTTCTGTCTATATCTTTGCTCCATTACTTTCTCCCATAGCTTCATAGTAGGACTCATAAATTTAATCCGACCATAGTTGGTACAGTTTTGTATATCTCCCTTGTTCTTATATTTACGTACTACAACACTTCTTTTCTATTCGTCCAGCATTTTCTTTGTCATTAATATCTTACTGGAAGAGTCTAGTTAACCAAAGCTCCCCAACTTTTCCTAAGCATTTCCAAGCCTCACTCAGGATATCATCCGGACCCGTAGCCCTTCCTGTCTTCATTTGTTATATTGCTTTCCTCATCTCCACCACCCTAATTCTACGAAAAAAAGGTAGGCTTTGCTAATGAAGTATCCTCTTTTGTTCTTATGTCTCCGATGAACACTATTATTCTAATCAATAGAATTTTTTTTTTAATTGTTACATTCTAAGTCTCAACCCTGCATTGATATCTAATCCCAGTCATCGAGTGCAACTTCACAAATCCTTAACCTCAAGACACCTAGAATAGAGAACATACAACTGATCATCAAAATCCTATTGTTCAAGATGGTGGTGAAGATTTGGACAAGAAAGGAAAGCATTGTGGAGTAGGTTATCGGTCCTTTGATTTAAAGTTCTTTTTCTTTTTAAATATAAAAAATCAGTTCCTAAAGAGGACAGTGCAAATTACAAGGCACTGATGCGGAGAACACTAGTCAATGTCACGATAGCACCTAATTTCAATTTTCAAAACAGACAAAGATGTCTAGTGTATAACCCTTCTTGTGCTCTAGAGAGTCAGCTTCATTGTTAGCCTGTAGGGCATGATATAAGTGAAACGTCTCAAGTGGAATAAGAGATCAACTTTCATCAATCAGTTACCCTAGTGACTAGGCTGAATGAATTTTCAATTCCAAAGAAAGAAGATGACAATTGCAAATGGAAATAGAATTTGAATGGTGAACTCTTGATGAAATCTTTATTTAGCGAACTTGGAAGAATAGAAAAAATTCCTCCTTTTTCTAAGGTTCATCTTCCTTTTAGACGTGATAGGAAAATGGATTTTACATATGTAAATGTTGCATATGCAAATATTACACATGCGAAACACATTATTACCATGTTTGTCAAAATCAACATTTTCACATGCGTAAATCAGTACATCCAACGGCTTTAGATTTATTTGTTTATTTATTTATTTATTTACGTTTTTCTCAAATTTCTCAATATCCATGAATAATTAAGATATGAAACTAAACATCCTGATATTTACCATTATTGCAAGAATATTGAATGGTTTAGAGCATGAATTGGGGGGCCGTAGAAGTGCAGAAAATTAGACTTCTAGGTTGGGGCTTTTTCACAAGTTATTCAAAGTCGATGGAGATTTAAGATGATCAGCTTCAAGATCTTGGGGTTTTCAGTCCAATAAACAAACTGAAAGGTTCAGATTACAAATATGGGGTCCATAAGAATTTTAAAGAAATAAAGGTGTTTGATGGGCACCATGAGAATGCAATCACCATGTAAGAACTGTACAGGCGCCTTTTGCAAGGGATGTGAGTGATTTTCACACCTATTCAAGTGTGAGAATTTTGTTGTGCAAATGGCCTTATTTACACACCATTTTCACACCTGACCTTATTTATGCATGTGGTGTGTAAATGAGTGCACACAAATGTGATGATGCGTAACTTTTTTTTTCTTGACAACAATGATGATGCATAAATAACTGTTATGCATGGTAATCATTTACATATGTAAACGACCGCAAACAAATGACCCCTAAAGTGTGGGACGAAGTCCCCTGCATAGGGTTTAGGCCTTTTGTTAGACAGCAGTTGCCAACAAGAAAATGACATTTGAATATCTGAACTGCCGAGATTTAACTCCCTAATTGGTGTGCTATGTACAAGGATGAGGTGGATACGCCGGGGCTTACCTATTTTTAGTTGAAACATTCAATTTAATAAAATTGATAGGAAGAGAAGAAAGGAAAAAAACAAAGGAAGAAAAGAGAAGAGAAAAAGTGTGAGAAGAAAGATATTCTGAGAAGATGTGGCTGGTTATTTACCTGAGGATTGGGTGACCAGATCCCTTGGGTGGCCAGATCAGTTTATATATGAATAAAAATTTTAATCACTATAATTTGTTAAAATTTCAAACGATCCTCGTAGTTTTCTAGAATTACATCAGTCCTACATGACTTCCGACATTTCTTACTTCCAATTTCACTACAGCCTTTTGGAACTACTACTTTCATCTGTTTCCACATTTCTAACTTGCAATTTCAATGCAACCTTTTGGAACTACTTCCATCTCTTCCATACATCTTGCTATAGAGATTTCTAGTGATACTGTCAATGGATGGTTGCCTCATGGTTTTTTAACAAAAAAAGGAAAGACTCGATGTCTCTTTATGGTTGCCTCATGATTTTTCTAACAAAACAGGAAATATCATATGGCCTCTTCTACATTTGCCTTTTTATGAGAAAGAGAATTTTTTGGAAACTTTATGTAGTCTTAAACATAGTCATCAAGGTTGATCCATTTGATTGTGCCCTTTGGGCATTGACGAAGAAAGAGTTTATATTACAAGGTTTGTGACCAAGTTCTTTTTTAAATGTTAACTGATTTAATATATTAAAGAGATAATGTACAAAAAGAATCCTCCCAACTAAGGCATAAATACCAAAATAACATCAATCTACATAATTAACACCCTGCAGCTGTCCCCCCAACACCTTCAAGCTTCTGACCAAGAAAAGCCAAAAAATTCCTATTGAACTTTCACCCAAGATATCACTCCTGACAGAAACCTCCCAGCCACTCCACTTATTGTATTGACTTATCATTGAATATATGGCTAAGAAACACCCTGCCACAGAACAATTCCAAAAAATGACTCTACGCTGGTTAATGTATCCGAGCCCACCAATTTTCTACGGACTGCTTTAATGTTCTATAGGCCATACTCAGAAAACTTCAAACAACAGCAAGAAACAAGTCCAAATGACTAGGTGAAAGGGCAAAGAGATGGTTTACCTCCTCTTCACTTCTTAAACAGAGGCTGCCGACATTATGAATCACCTTCTGATGCCGTTGCAAATTACCAACTGTGAAAGCTTTGTTCTAGAGAGCTGCCCACATGAAAACTCGAAGTCTTGGAGGAGTTCCACTTTTCCAAATAAAAGGAAACACCTCATTATCCTCTCTAGTTCCCTATCAATTGTTCACTGATTCTTCTGACGGAGAATTCACCATTTTTGTCAGGATGCCATAGCAATAGCATAAAACTTGGTTAGGGAAGTGCTTCCCATAAGGAGAAGCACAACCGACTCTCTTGTCTTGCCCGATTGAACCATCCCTTCGGTTTTAGGGAACCGGCAGGAATAAACCACAAGGGCGAATGGGGGAATTTGTTCGCCCCTTCCAATCTTGGAATGCTAACTATATTTGAAAATTTCCTTCAAATACCTCAATCTCTTCGTGCTACAACTTCTCCTTAAAATCGTCAAATAACCCCTTGAGGATGATTAAGCACAAGCAAAAGTCATACCATGTCAGTTCCGAATCCAATGTACTGATTGTTGAGGCTAAATGTTGTCATCCACTGCAGTACTGGTCCATCTAGTACTTGTCTTTAGTCTTTAATCTGAGCAATGTATGCCTGCCTCTCTGATCTTCACTTTCCGGCAGTTGAATCTGAAATAAATGTGTTGGATTGCTTTTCCTTGCCCCTGCCTCTGTATCACTTAATAGTCGTGAACCTCAACATAAAAGATCCTATAAATTCCCCAAAAGTCATAAAAATCAAGACAAGCCAAATTTTTTGACGAATGCGACCCACCTACCATCTCATGGATCATGATAAATTCCTAATGAAGAATGTAATAATTAAAAAAAAATTGTAGTTTCCAAAACATGCGGAGCAGCAAGCGCGACTAGCAATAGGCACTAATTTGTCGTATGCATGCATTTGATTTATTTCATCCCTTTATTATTTTTAGTGCTTCGCTCCTTGGAGGATATTTCAGGTAGTAGGCCCACTTAAATTGCATTGCTGCCTCATTTTGGCCTGATTTAATTTTATGAACTTTGGCCAAGTTTGTGTATTGGGTTTGGTGTATAATGGTGTTCAATTGTTTATTGGCTTCTTAGGGATGTGCAAAGATGACTTCAAAAATTGGTGGATCTGTTGGTGGAGGAAACTGGAAATATGCACATGGGACTGCACATTTTGGTCGGAATTTCTCGGTCAAATGGTTAAAGGTAAGTAGTAGTACTACTTCTAGACCACTTTTAAGAAACTTTTGGGTGCTTTCTATTACGGTCTAATGCATGCTGTAGTGTTTCCCATAAATGAAGATTATAGCCATCTGATCGGTGGTTTCTAAATTGACAATTCCAGACAATGAAATACTATTTAACATGGGGAGAGAATTGGTTAGTTTTTTTTTTTTGGTAAAAGAGAATTGGTTAGTTATGTTTTTAACAGGGGAGATTTTTCCATCTTTAGTGGCAGCTTACCTTAAGAATGGTTTGTGAAGTTAAAAGATGGGACTCACTAGTATGCTCTGTACTTTTTAGTGCCAAGCAGTTGGTTCAATCAAATATTGTATAGTTTTGTGTTGTCCTCTTTATACTCCTATCTCTCCAACTGCCTGCTTGAAACTTTTGATTGCAGTTATGTGAGCTATCCTTTATCAAGACTCGCCATTTGAGAAATCCATACAACGAAAATTTGCCAGTGAAGGTAAGGCATGGAACTTCAGGGTACCTTTTTAATTTTGAGAAATTTTATAGTAGATCTTTGTTATTTTTCTCATGCTAGAAAAGTTATTATATGTAGCATACTTCTTTCATCCTGGCTTGACTTGCAGAAATGCTGGCTAGATATTACTAAGCTGAAACTGATATTTAAGTTGGACACAACTGATGAAGATTCTTGAAATAATTCCATCTGGCAGTTGGGGGTTTAAATTTCATCATTGAGATGGATGGCTTAACCTTTCTACCACCATGCTGGAGTTGTGGGGTCAAAATCACGAAATACATACAATATACATTAAAGAAGTTCTAGTTGCATAGCACCCCTCACATCAATGGCCAGAATATTCACCATAGTGGGAGAGTGCCATAACCATCACGTTAGTTGTATGGTTGGAGAAGATTCTCCTTTAAAGATCTAATGCTATAGCTATAAATTTGGGCCATACATTTTGTAAGATGATAGATAATTTGTTCTTCCATTTTAAGAGCATTTAGGGGTAGCATCAATTCGGGATAAAATTAGAGATCCGTTTGAGATGGTTTGTGCAAGTCCAACATAGGCCAACAATGGCGCCGGTAAGGAAAAGTTTGGCTATGTAGGTTGATGGCCCACGAAGGGGAAGGGGTAGGCTGAAGAGGACATGGATGGAGGTTATAAAAGTAGACTTGAAGACGTGCAACTTATCTGAGGATTTGGCTCAAGATGGATCGGAATGGAGAAACATAATTCATGTAGCCGACCCCGACATAGTTGGGACAAAGGCTTTGATGATGATGATGATGATGATGGTTGTCTCTAGGGGCAAGCAAGAAAGCTAGTTATTGGGAGAACATAAAAGATGCAAACACAGTGTTGGTGGTTAGGACCATCTGCATTCTGCCACATGCTTGTGGAGTACCATATTTATAAGAGACATAAGAAACATGTCTAGATTATCCCTTGATTTATTTACAATAATTAGAAGGTCCTGTACTGCAGAAAATGTACAATTTCTTGTCCATGCAGAACGAATGGTTCAGTGATCCAAGAAGTAATTTGGTGGCCTAACTTTGGATGATAGTCTAAGAATTACTTAGTTGGGCAATCCTAGAACTTTAATCAATGTGTACATATGGATGTTTAAGAACTGAAATGCAGTTGTCAAGAAAAAATGGGCCAAAGGATGGGTGGCTAAGATCTTTAAAATTGGGGTTTCTGAACATTTTCTCATATCATCAACATTCTGGACCACCAATTTATGATTCTCATTGTATGCGTTAGTGGATCCCAACAAATTTGACATGCTACTGTGCTAGATTCAATTCCTCCTCTCTAGAGTAGAAACATTCTCTAGCTGGCCATGATTTCCCATGCATGCTGACAAGAGTTTTAGGTGACAGGCACTCTTTGCCAGAGTCAACATTGATGAGGCAGATGGCCTGAGATGTGAGTGTGACCAGTAAACCTTGACGTCCATCAAATTTGTACTACTATTATTTTCTTCTTAATAAAAGGAGAATCGCTGTTATAGCATTAGGACCGGAGAGGAAAGGAAAATGAGAGAAATTTCATGCTACACCACATTTGATGTGGGCCCCAAGTGTGGTTGATACCATCATCTTTTGCTTGAGCCTCTAAGCAGTTACTAATATCTGCAACATTAGCATTGGTGTCTAACTAATGAAAATTTCTTGATCTTTAAATACTGAGAAGGGACATCCAGCCTGCTGCAAATGCTTGGGAGTTTCTCCCTGATTTGTTTCTCCTCATCCAAGCGCTGCCTTAGTCTAGGTTTTCTTTATATTGGGGTGAGGTGGTGGAATACAAATGAGCGATTATTTTGGTTGGCTGATGTCTTAAACTTGGTTAAGGCATATAGTTTTCTGCCTTTTCTACTGTTTCTCACCCTTACTTAGGTTAAAGGGACAATTGCACCATTTTGCCTCATGGTGATCATGATGAAAATGAACAACATGCTTTAATAGAAAATGCAACACCATTTTGCCTCATGGTGATCATGATGAAAATGAAAAACATGCTTTAATAGAAAATGCAAGTATTTGCTTGCAAATGTTGCGTCACAAGTTTGATTATCTAACTTTTTGTATGACGTGAGCCAGTACAGTTTTTTTTTGGTACGGTAGACGCATGCTTATATTATTTAGCATTCCCGTTTGGCAATGGTCTTCTTCTTTAGATAGGAGCCTACGGTAGACACATGCTTATATTAACGATTTCCATTTAGCAATAACAGCAGTGTTAATCAGCATTAGGGGTGGTACCTTTTTTGTGGGATGGGGGCTGAGTGGGTCGCCAGTGATCAGCATTGAAGTTGGAGCTTGAGTTTATACATTAAAATGAGTTTTGTTTAACCTACATGCACCAGCCTGAGTCGGTGAAATTCTTGCTGGCCCTATTGTGTATCTGTACTGCTAAAAATGGTGGCCTATTAGCTCGTCAGGTGGGCCAGTCATGTAGATGGATGATCTAATAGAATTCTCCTGGTCCACATTTAAACATAATAGGTGAGTGGCCCATCTTTTCTGGACTAAGGTATCAACACGGTCTAGCTTAGATGTAGCACATGCACTGCATCAGCACAAGATAAAATATGAACTGCTTGAGGGCTTTTACAGAAATCTATATCATCATCTTTGCATGAAGTTGAGGAAATATATTCTTTATTTAGAAGGCTTTTTACTCTCCTACTTGTGCTTAGCATATGGTTATCCAGCAGTTCTGAAAAGTTAACTGTGATCTCGTCTTTTACCATATAATATAATGGCAGATACGTCTTTTACTGCACTCATATTATTTGTATAATGGCAGATAAGCCGAGATTGCCAGGAGTTGGAGCCTTCCATCGGTGAGCAGTTGGCATCCCTGCTTTATCTTGAACCAGATAGTGAACTCATGGTATGCCAGTTGCTTTGTTATATATATTGTGTTTTAATTTGCATTGCAGGATCTTGTGAAGTTGTGGTTCAGATGCCTGTTAAAAAATTTTCTTTCATTAACAAGTACATAACAAGCGCGCGCACACACTTTTTTCTTTCATTAACAAGTACATAACAAGCGCGCGCACACACACACTTTTTCCTTCATTAACAAGTACATAACAAGCGTGCGCACGCACGCACCTGTGTGTTCACCATGGATAAACCCCCTGATAATTGATGCAAATCATGTTAACCATAGAAATCGAGTCACCACCAAGTCAAGTCCGGCTAAGTCCTATTGTGAAAAGGCCAAAACTACTATTTTTGCTGTTAGATGATGTTGGAGGCTTTTTAGGGTCCTTTTGAATTTATCTTGGAAGCAAAAAACCACATTCTCTAGATGATTTAAACATTAAAAAATCAGAGGTAATGTTCATCCGACTAAATGGAAACTAAATGCAACCACCTATTATTTACTTAAATTCATTCTAAATAATTAAAATGGATTCTCTTTAATGCATGGGATATCGTTTTTTTTTTCTTTCTTTTTAATCTTTTGAGTACTCTCTCTCTCTCTCTCTATATATATATATATATATATAGCGTGACTCGGCCGTACTCAGATGAGTCAACTCGTCTCGAAGTGACTGAGTTGCCTCTGAGTCTGGTTTTAAAAACCCTGGTTTGTATGTATTGGAATTTGGAAAGCATTTGTGACTCATTTTCTCTTTTTCTTCCTATGGGATTTGAGTGATTCACAAAATCGGAGTGAAATAAACTTAAAAAAAAAAAAAAAAACCCGGAGGACTTTATTGCCATTACAAATTTTATCAAGTGTAAGTATGAAGTCATCAGTTGTGTGGAACAATTACTACTGGCCCTAAACAAACTGTGGACTTAGGAACATGGAATTTGAAAACTGTGAACAGCTGAAAATCTTTGGTACTTATAAATGTGATGTTTTTGGCCTTTGGGAATTATACTATGAAGCAGGTTAGATTTCCTGTGCACTTTGGTTCTTTCTAATTTATTAATCAGATACTTCTAATCTCATTGGCACACTGCTTTAATATGCTTGCAATTTTTTTAAATTATCTTTGCCCTTGCAAATCTATTATTTTTCTGATTGGGTTCCCTATTATTTTTGGGCTACTTGAAAATCCCATTTTGTTCTCTCTTAAATGATATGAAATAAGTGATTTGACAAAAGCCCATTGCACAGTTGGAAGGTGCCCATTGCCGGAAAAACAAGGGTGTGGGTTTGAGTCACGTACTCACGTTACCGTTTTTTTTTTTTTCCGAATATTAAGTCATGTTACCTATCAAAGAGAGAAAATAGAAAAATCAAATAATCTATTTCAATCACCATCATCTTCTAACATAGTCACGCTTTTCTGGGGTTGGCTTTCCATGTTGATCGTAATTAGTGATTTCTATGTATGTAGCTATCTTTTTGTGTCTATTGCCCTTCCAGCCCAATGCTTGAATGATTTTACCATTTTAGTTGTTACCACCATCCACTTAACTGTCTTCTGAAGGCTTAAATATTAAGTCCTAGAAGAATTGGATGGTCCTCAAAATGGTAACTGATTTTGTACGTGTGAGGATCCATGATCTTAGTGATGTTGATCAGTGACCAACTGAATCCATACTTGATGGGGTTGCTGCAAGAGTCGTAGTATGCCCGTCGGCGTGTTCTATTGAATGCAGACCATTAGTGTTGTCCATCTATTTATTGGCTGTCATGTCGATCTAAGGACTGGAATCATCTTTCTATCTGGTAGCATCTATAATCTGTGGTGAGCTCCAGATCATCGAATCAGTCTTCAGTCTTCACATGACCAAAATTCTTCAATACCCTATTGTTCCTCTCTCTGGATGTTTATGAAGAAATTAGAATGCAAATATTAATTGAGCTAGAACATTTGTTCAGGCCATTGCAGTGGCAGCGGAGTTAAAACGGGAGGAGGAGAAGGCAAAAGGGGTTAATCCAGACGATGGGGCCCAGAACCCTGATATTGTCCCCTTCGAGGACAATGAAGAAGAGGAGGAAGAAGAAAGTGAGGAAGAGGAAGAGAGTTCTAGCCAAGCTCTCAATGCTGCCCAAGGCAGAGGAAGGGGAGTGATGTGGCCCCCGCACATGCCTTTATCCCATGGGGGGAGACCAATTCCTGGTGGAGTTAGGGGCTTCCCACCTGTCATGATGGGTGCTGATGGATTTGGTTATGGGGGAGTCACGCCTGATCTCTATGGTGTAGGTCCGCGTGCTTTTGGCCCTTACGGCCACATGGGCCCCAGGTTTCCTGGCAACTTTGGAATGAATCAGAGTTTCCCATCAATGGAGGGAGCAGGCCCTGCACCTGGGCTGATGTTTCATGGACGGCCTTCACCTATGGGTGTTTTTCCACCTGGAGGGCATGGAATGATGATGGGTGCAGGTCGGGCTCCATTCATGGGTGGGATGGGTATGGCGGGTGTAGCTCCCCAAGCTAATCGACCAATTGGACCGCCTACATTCCGGACTCTTCCACCTCCACCATCTCATGGCCCCAGCCGTATGGTGAAGAAAGATCAGAGGAGTTCTGGGAGTGATAGGAATGACAGATACACACCTGATTCTGACCGTGACAAGCGTCAAGAGATGGTGCCCCCTGGCGATGGGGTAGATGACGACATGAAGTATCCACAGGCTTCAAATGCTCATCATGGGGATTCATTTGGTGCTGGAAATGGTTTTGGGAATGAGGAGAGTGAGAGTGAAGATGAGGCCCCAAGGCGATCAAGGCACGGTGATGGCAAGAAGAAGCGGCGTGGTTCGGAGGGAGAACCTGCCCATGATCATGTAGGTGATGCCGTTGACTAAATCAGAGAGGCCATTAACCACAATCCACATTTCTTGCTGCAATTCTATTTCTTTGTATTAATCTTGGTCTCCTATTTCTGGAATGTGCATCGTGAGAGAGAAACTTCGGAGCTGAAGAAAATGTTATTGCAGTAATGCCTCTCATTTGGGTTCTTCAGATGTAGGTTTTTAAGCTGTTAAATTGGTGGATGTGTATATTACCAGTCTGGTAAAGAAAATTCATCAGGTTTGTATAATTTTATCATTTGATTTGCAGTGGACTTTTCCTGCCTCTTCGGTAAAGGCAGGATTGGTCTTCCCCTTCCACTAATGCATTTTTACTGTGAATTGTGAATGGTCTTTATATTGACAGCTGCATTTTGTGGAAGTGAGATTGTTGCTTTTCCCTGAGAAAAAAAAAAAAAAAACCCACATTGTAGCTGTTGCAGGCTTCCCTGTACTCAAAAGTGAATTGTCTAACTGCTTTTTCTTGTGTAACCAGGCCATGTAACAACACAAATTTCACTGTTTTAATCTCATTAGTAATTTTATTGTTTTTTTTTTTTTTTTTTTGTAATCTCATTTGTTCTTGGAAAAAGGATTGCTTGGCTGAGGAGAGGTGGTGGATTTGTACTCTCCACTTGTTTTCTCTGCATCCAAGCAATCCTTTGCATTTTCCTATATCAGTTGTTTTTTATTATTTTTTGTTGAATTTAAGCACCTTTATTAATTTTAGAATGCCTTTGTTAGTTTAGAGTAAAATGTATTGTAACCTTTGCTTAATTCCTTTCGAATTGCTTGGATTTGCTTGAAGATAGGCTTTGTAAAAAGGGGTAAAAGGGTTGAGATTGACAAGGGACCATCAAGATATCCTCTCACTATAGGAGATGATTGTTCGCATGACAAGGTCCTTTTGCATCCAACTTATTCTTTTCACCCCGCCCCCTTTAGAGCTCCTTTCCCCACTAATTCCTAGAAATCAAATAGGAATTCTTGAACCATTTGTTTAAATAGAAATTAAATAAGAAAAAGAAATTTTAAAAATGGGGGTGTTTGGTGTTCTCAACTTGGTGACCTACATTGCCGAGAATTCTCGGGAATATAATATTGAGAAAATGGGCCCCTAACGTTCTTTATGGCCCCGTTTATTTGCAAGGAATTAGATTCCGTTGATTTCATGGTAAAATGGGTTCAACAAGGAATTAATGAAGAGGTTGGGTGTGATGAATGCAAAGTTCCTAGGATTTGATTTATTAGGGTGATGTTGGGATTTTAGGGTTTGATTGACCACTTCACTAGTAATGTAGAGTAGAGTAAAATAAAGTATCTTTTCACTAGATAAGAAGAGACTAGGGGTCGTATTTCTTCCGTCATTTAAAAAGAAAGTCAAAAAGCAACATTTTCATGCCATTAAAAGTGGAAAATTCCTCACTTTTTATCCAAAAAGTCAAAAAGATTTCTTATCAAGCTACGAAACATAAAATTTCATCGTATCATGAGTAGACTACCTAATATTTTATTCTCTTCAATCTTCACTTCACCCTACAAGTATTTTTACAATTCCCTTATTCTATCAATATTTAGATTTTGTATTAACTCATAGGCTAATGGATTGCATTATCTGATCATTTAATTATTAAATTTGATTTCATTAGGATTGTGTTCTTCGATTCAAGCCCTTGTGGTGCTTGATTTCTCTCTTTTAATATTGGAGTGAACTTTACCCATTCTTGGGTTCATATAAAACAATGAAAATACGTTGCAATGAATGGTTAAGATGTATCTGCATGTCACTAATCCAACCATGATGAACCTTTTATAGGACGCTTACTTTAATCTTATACTTATACATACTATTCTAGAATACTCTACGAAACTCTCCATAATTCTATGATTTAGAAGAAAATACTAGATACATTTGTAAACTCTTTTGGACATTTGTCCCTCTCATTCACTAGGGTATGCATATTCTTGCATTCTTAACTATCTCAAAAATTTGGGTAAGTGCCATTAGACAAGCTGTTAGTTAAAAAAAAAAAAAAAAAACAAGAGCTGTTATTAGTGTTTGTGCGCATAGATTGACCATAACCGAGTGCTATTTTTCTAACAATAGAAATTGCGCCTACCAACTCTGATTGATATTAGTTATTTCTTACTTGGTATAATTTCATTCCTATAAAAAAAGATAAAAAATCTCAAGAATATTAAAACTTTCTGTTTGAATTTTGATTTGAACTTTAGAAAATAATAGCCATTGATTGTTTCTATGGAGCTGATTTTCTAATAATTTACAGTAAAATGAGTGCACATAGATGTATAAGTACGAAGGAAGGTGGTGATTGGTGAAGGATGTAAGACAGAGATTTAGATGCGACCTTGGCTGTCTTAGGATTTGATAATTTATTGGGATGGTGGTTGGGTATTTATTTTTCACATAAGCGGAGATAATTTGATGGCCATATAAGGATTTTCACCCTTTTTTTTTTTTTTTTAATTTACTTATAGGTTCTAAAATTCCTAAGAATTCATTCTATAAACAAACTGTCTTAACCTAATTGGGTGTTGGCTTGGTGGTCAGGACATTGGGTTTGCTCCTCAAAGGTCTGAGCATCGATTTCCTTGGGCGTTAATAGTCCCTCGTCTGTGTGGGTGTGGTCGTGGGGCCCAGGGATCAGTCTTGCAAATGGTGTGGGGATATCCTGAGATATTAAGAAAAAATAAACAGACCGTCTTAAGAAATTCAAAATACTAAAAACATCAATTTCTTAAATGAGATTAAAAAGTACTTCTAGTAAGAGGGATAAAAATTATCCTATCCACGATCTTCACATTTGCTAAAAGCAGATGAATAATATTTTTCCTATGAGAGCCCCTGAAGTAAATAAAATTTTCTTATGGGACTGCATGTAAAAATCACATTGGACTCCAAAATTTTAAGAGGCCATGGCCAGTCCAACCTCCTCCTAGACCAGCCACCTGCTTGACCTATTTTGGGCCCACCTCTGCTTTTTCTTACCTGTTCATAACACACATGTTACATGCATAGGCACTAGCTTATTTCTGGAATCAAATGGTCTATGTTGTTGTATTTACATAGGTCAAATAAAATGGTATGCATTTTTATTTACAGTTAAACTATTATTATGTATTAATATAAAACTTGGACCATTTCTTATGAAAGTGGATATGGGAATAGGAGTTGGTTGTGACCCGAGCAATTGGGTCAAGAAAACAATGGCCACATTGTAAACAAATGGAGGGTAAAGATTTGAATTATAAGCGGCTTATGTAAGTCCAATGTGGAGTTTCACTCGTTCAATTTAGGGGTCATTTGTCTTTTATACATGAAGTTTGTAAATGAGACTATATATAGAAATTTTGCACATACAAAAACTACATATATGAAGTTTGCTCCTTTTAAGCACAATACCATGCTTGTTTAGAAGCACTGGAGTAACTATTGAATTGTCAGATGCAACACTTAAAACTAATGTTTCTCCTAAAAAAAAAACTATGACAATTTTGTGCCTTTTTAAATATTGAAATGATTTTAATTTCACACCATTTTTATCTCCCTCTCTCTCTCTCCTCCCCCTAAAACGGATATTTGAACACATGCATTTTACTCACACACAACCATGGACACGTTTCTAAGCAGATGAGCTACTACTTAGGGACTTTTTTATATCTCACCTACCTATGCAAGCAGATGCAAAACCAACAACAATTTTATTGCTACAAGTTTGATAACAGGCAAGGAATCAATAAATCCGATGATTTTTCACTGCCACTAGAAGAAGTATTCTTTGTTGGGAATTTGTATAGTTGAAGATCTTCATTGATATTGGTGTGTATCGATACATATAGTTGAGAAAAATAGAATTAGATGTGTAAATCCATTTAAGTGAGAATTTTCAAATTTCATGAGGGTGGTCGGATCCTAAAATCATAGTAAATGGAGATTTTCATTTGTCTAAATCATCATAAATTTATAATTATCTCTTCAAATTTTTTTTTTATAATTATCAAATATAAATTTACTATAATTTTTAAAAAATTAAAATTATTTTCCTTCAAAATTTGGTTGCCAAACGTGAGGGAATCATATGGAAGTCTTGGTTAAAGGTCGTGGTCATGCACCCGGATGTGGTGCGCTCGTGAAACCCGCCATGGCAGCCACTGCTTTGATTAAAAGCATTGAAATTTTGCCCCTTCATGGATACCAAAGAGCCAAAAGATGCATTTGTCTTTGCATGTGTTTCAGTTTTTTAATTCTTGAAGGCATGCAGGGCCCACTGAAATAGCTCTTAATTAAATGAGTGGAGACACCCAAACTCCAATTGAAATCCAACACTATCAAGTACTGTATAGAGGCGTGCGTCACGAGAAAATTAGATCAACAAAAGTGGGCCAGACTAATTGCCTCAGTTCTTCTCTCTCTGGAGGCCCAGAGCACCCCAACAATGACTTATACCAGAAAAAATAGGACAAATGACTTCACTGGGCTAGAAGAACCATTTGTTGCCCCATCCTTACCTATTCATTGGGTAAGTGGTACATTGTTAGTGTGAACTACCTTTACCAGTTACCACCGGCTGTCTCATGTTTCTCACATGTTAAAAAATTTTACATTGTAGAAGAAAATATATAATTATAACCATTTCATTAATATTAAAAAAAATCATTAATATTAAAAAAATTTACTTGCAAAGTTGACCAAACCCATACTTGTCGAAATGTAGCAGAGATGTAAACGGGTCGATTCCAGGCCGAAACCATACTGGACCCAAATCCAGGCTCATTTCTAAATGATGGCTCTGGTTCTGAAATTGATTCCAACTTGGAACCTATTTTGTTGGCTATAGACCCGGTTCGGATAAGATGACCTGGATTAGGTTCCAGCGTCGGGTCTGACTAGAGGAACAAGATCTAGTTCCAAAACTAGTTCCTACTTTTTTTTTTAGTTTTTATACTTAAAACAATGATATCATTCAACTTATGTGCATAAGTCTATTTTCTCTTAAATTATACAAGAAAATGCCAATCAAAGTTAATTTTGAGTTAAAGTTTGCAATGTTAAAGGCTCACATACGAGTCCCGAGTTCACGGGTAGAAATCCGTGTGGATTCGAAATCGGATTTGTTTATGAATCGAAATCTAAATTGGGTTTTAGATCCGGATTCATTTACAAATCAAAACCTAAGTATTAAATACAGAAACTAAACCCGTTTGTTATGAATCAAAATCTTTGAATAATAAAAAAATCGGATACCCATTGCATCGCTACTGGGCTGGGCAGGTGTGAGTTAGGGTGGATTGGGTGTGGAGTGTAGCCCAACCCATACCAAGTCCGACCCTTTGCCCTCTCGACAATGACAATAGTCCCATCCGAGGAGTCAAAACTAAAAACACCCTCTTTTATCCCGTCCTTAGCCACCCTCCAAGGGACCAGCAACTCCGCGTCTCTCTCTCATATAAAATTCCAACCTTTTGCTTCGTCTTTCACTCTCTTGTTCTAGCCCTTTTCCATCATCTCTCTCGGATCCGATTATTCGAGAGAGACATCAAAAGCCCGATTCTTCGATCATGGCGCATTTAGCAGCAACTCAGGTAGAGTATTCTAAAACTAGGCGCGTTTGGATGAACTCCATATCCCGATCGGATCGAATTTTTTTTTGCTGCTTAGATCATCACATGTTCCTATATGCGTTTGTTGCGGCCCGTGAATCGGTTATCACATCAGTTTGGGAAGATGGGTTTTCTATATTTTCGGCCAGAATCAACTCCACGATCGCTTTGATGCTGATCTGGGATGGAAAAGGGCAGACAAACGAGCCTGTTGCTTGATGTGGTTTCCGATTCTTGTGCCGCTCTCCTGCTGCATAAATATTGGAACTGATTGCGATTTCGGGTACATCCAAACGTGAAAGTTGGTATCTTTCTTTTTGTAGTTATCAGTTTTATAATCTCAATCCGATTCTCAAAAACAGCAAAAAAAGAAAGTCCCCATTTTCTCTCTCTCTCTCTCTCTCTCTCTCTCTCTTTTGTCGAATTACTGTTTTAAGGTTTTTTTTTTTTTTTTCGAATTACCCTGTGATAGTCTGTAGTCTGTTGCTATTCCGCCAATCAAGTTCTGTCGACATCTGAAGCAGTAGAGATCCGATCTGTTGATCTGTGGCCTTGAAATGGATGGTGAAAAAGATGAATGGGTCACCAATCCTTCCATCCACACTCAAAATTTGAAATAATCTGTTTATGATATGGCTAGGATTTTGAAACTGATGTAGAGGGGATGATGGTATTAAGAAACTGCAGTCACTTGTAGTGACGAGTGAGAATGGGTTTTCACTGGTTCCTTTGCAATGAGGACCATCATTGGTTCTTTTGCAATTAACTGGAATGCTTCATACTCCTATCAGTGGAATTGTCTCTTTTGTGGGCCAGTCTTGGATAATTTTTTTTTTCATTGGAAGTCTTTAGCTCTGCCCTTGGTGAACTCTTTGTTCAATGCAGACACCTAGCTGCATTTTCTTATCTGTTCATTTGTAGGCTGCCCATAAAACAAAAAAGGGTCATCCAATCCTGTACATTTTTGTTGCATATGCTTAATTAGTTTTAGCTTTACATTTAATAAGTCCTCTTTAACTAAACAGAGAATGGAATATTTTGCAGGGTTCTATATCCGTGCCTGGTATTGGTAATGATTCATTTCTGAGGAGGTCCGGATTTAAGGTATTTAATCAAAATTATGGTTATTTTTTGTTCCTATTGATCTATACTATTTACATCAGTATCTTTAGACATGTTTGGGACCTGTTTCTTGAGGGTCCCTTCATGGTAGGTCTCGTGAATCTCATGTGTTGCACCTCAAGTCCAAGGTGTGGTTTGCATTTAGGAAGTACATTTCAGCCTAGGAGGTATATTTGAGGTGCGTTGTTGCTGCATATGCCTTGTTCTGGTTGTTCCATTCAGATTTCCTTCTATCGATTTTCCCTCCAAATGCTAGGTGGAAGGTTGATATTGGGGATATGAATGGGTCAGGTTTGGGCTGCATCCATGGTGGAGCCTAGACCAGGGCCATTTAGTCTTATGCTTAGAATTAGATCTGAACACCGCAGACCAAAATAGACAGGGACCTGACTCAGATGCAATGTTTTGGGTCCACTTCCAAGACCCACATGTAAATCCTGGGTCTACTTCCAAAACCCACATGATTCACGTGTCCGCCACCAAGAATAGGTCAGTACCCTTACTTATTGTTGGTGGGTTCGTTCCGGTAATTGGTTAACTGGAGGTGCATTGGCATCACTAGTTGGCTTTAGGCAGGCAGCTTGCAGTAAAAACTTAACAAACCACACTATGTCCACCTCCGTGCAGAGGTAGTATTCGACCTACCCGACATTGCAAGTTATTAATTATAGCAGATGATGATGATTTAGCAATACGACCTGTCACAATTGTGATATACTGTGGTGGTTGTAGATTTGATTTTATGAGTATTATATGTTCATATTTGACAATTTGGTGGGGGTAGTTGTGGTTAATTTATTTATTGCTGAAGGAGAACATGTGAAATGGCATGAAGAAGAAATATTAAGATTAAGAAAGTGGAAACAAGGAACTCCATTTGTGAAAAACCACATTAAAAAAGAAAAAAAAAAAACCACCCTTCTACAGATGTTTGGAAACAAAAGATCAGAAAGTAGGTAGTCTGCAGAACCTTACTGGCAGACACTGATGGAGCCATCCATGAATTGTGTGGGTGGTTAGGATACCTTCTTGTGACATCTATACGTCCAGATTGTACAACTAATTGGTGTCTGAGGAGTGGGCCCAACTCATTTGTGGGCTACACAACCAGGTCTTGAAGTTGTTCCTTGACAAGGGATGTAAGTGGGAAGGACGGCCTATGTGTTGCTTCTTCTTCTTCTTCTTCTAAATATAAAAAAGAATGTTGTTGATGGAAATATATGCCACATCCTTTCATCTGAAATTACTGGCTGCATTGTGAACATTTAATTGAACATTGGATGGAAGCCCATCTTGCATCTGTTAGGCTTTGGTCATCTCTGTGACCACAACTAAGCTGCACTTGTTTTCATAATAAAATAATTGACACACACACACTGTCTCCTGATGAAATGACTTATATGGTATCAAGATGCTTTTTTTCTGATAAGTTAATGTTGAAGTAGGGTCATGGCTTCTTCTTTCCAATTATTTTCACAACAGTTATCTTGTCAGCTCAGAGGATTCGACCTTGGCTTCTTCTTTCCAATTATTTTCACAACAGTTATCTTGTCAGCTCAGAGGATTCGACCTTTATCATTCTATGATTGAGTTCAATTGGCTGAATGCTCTAAGATATAAGTTCTTAGTTCTGTATGCTGTTGAACCTTTGTTGTTGGCCCAAGGCTGATCCTGATCAGCCCTGATAAATTGGCTAGCAATGTCCTTTAATTACTATAACTTTCTGGAAGGTCTCAAGCATCTTGGAAACTAAAGCATTATTTTTTGCTAAAACAATTGGGCTGTAAGGGGTGAAATAGCTGTAACCTAGAAGGGGAGGCAAAAAGGCAAAGGAGACTAGAATAATGCTTCAGAGCATAGACATAAATAGGAAATAAAGAGGAAAAATATCCTTTTTCATGAAAACAAATTATATATGGTAACACTGCTGTACTTTCCAATAATTTGTCAATGTATTTTCTTCTCTATTTCCTATCCTCACTGAGTAAAATGTCTTTATTCATGATGGTGTCTAACATTGCAAAGCTTCAAATCCAGTTTCAGTGGTATTAATTAAATAGTATTTCTGTTCATGTCACTTACTGCCTTCAGCTGTCTGCTGCAAAATGTGTATATCGTCAGTCTAATCTAATTATCCACAGGGACCTGGTTTGAAAATGATGAGTGTGAGCTGTGAAATGCTTCTTAACATAATTAATAATCAAGCTTGATCGTTGAATGTGCCTTCAGACATGAGTATTATTGTGTGCCACTGTTTGGTTGTTTTACATTTGGGGACCAAATGTTTTAAAGGAGGGAATGATGTGAGGCCCCACCCCTTGTGGGCCCTCTAATTGAGTTTTTAAATACTAATTATTACTAATTAGCTAATTATATTAATTAGGGGTTAATCAGGATAGTTATGTATTAATCTCTTAAGTTGTGTTAGACTAGTTTAGTTGTATTAGTAATAGGGTTTTTAGGGAGTCTTTTGTAATTCTAGGGTTAATAGATGAGTGGAGGCCCTAGCTAGTTAATAGAGTTAACCATAGGGGGTTATTCACAAATTTCACCATTCTAGAACTTTCCCTACCTAAAGATCCATTTGCCCCTAACCCTAACCCTAATCCTATGCAACCCTAAAGGGTATTTCAGACTTTAGCCACCCCCAAATCCTATAAATATAACACTATTCCCAAGGCAAACCCTACTACTAATCCTCTCTCATTTTCCCTCTTCTTCCTCTCTCTCATTTCTCCCTTAGAGTTGTGAGTGAGCTACTGTTCTTGAGCTGGGAGAATACCCTAGGAGCTGCAACTACTTCTACTTCATCTTCTTCATTGGATTGACTTGGTTTTCTTCTCTTCTCTCCCTACAAACCTTCTAATCCAAGCAAGGCACAGCACCGATTTCCAGAGCTCCTTATTGCATGGCTCCAGCAGAGCTTCGAGAGTTGAAGACCCAGTTGGAGGAGTTGCTAGACAAAGGCTTCATCAAGCCGAGCGTGTCGCCATGGGGCGCACCAGTACTCTTCGTGAAGAAGAAGGATGGATCGATGAGGATGTGCATCGACTATCAACAACTGAACCAGGCAACAGTGAAGAACAAGTATCCTCTTCCCCGGATTGACGAGCTCTTCGATCAGCTTCAGGGTGCACAGTTCTTTTCGAATATAGACTTGAGATCAGGATACCATCAGCTGCGAGTCAGAGAGCAGGATGTGCAGAAGACAGTGTTCCGATCACGCTATGGCCACTACGAGTTCCTTGTGATGCCGTTCGGATTGACGAATGCACCAGCAGTGTTCATGTCCCTGATGAACAAGATCTTCGCTCCGTACCTCGACAGCTTCATAGTGGTGTTCATCGACGATGTTTTGGTCTACTCCAAGACCAGAGAGGAGCACGAGCAGCATTTGAGGACGTCTCTACAGTTGTTGCGCGACAACCAGTTGTACGCGAAGCTCAGCAAGTGCGAGTTTTGGTTGGAGCAAGTAGTCTTCCTCGGACATATCATCTCCAAGGACGGACTAGCGGTGGATCCAGCAAAGATAGAAGCAGTGACGAACTGGGCGAGATTGAAGAATGCCACGGAGATTCGGAGTTTCCTTGGATTAGCAGGCTACTATCGCAGATTCGTCAAGAGTTTCTCCAAGATCTCAGCCACGTTGACCAAGCTGACACGGAAGGAGGTACCGTTCGTATGGTCCGATGCTTGTGAGAACAGCTTCCAAGAGCTGAAGGAGAGATTGACGACAGCACCGGTCTTGTCTCTACCTACTGGTAACGGTGGATTCGTAGTCTTCACTGACGGTTCAGGAACCGGTCTTGGTTGTGTCTTGATGCAGGAAGGGAAAGTCATTGCCTATGGATCGCGCCGGCTGAAAGAGCACGAGAAGAAATATGCTACTCACGACCTGGAGCTTGTAGCGGTCGTTTTTGCTTTGAAGTTGTGGCGGCACTACCTCTACGGGGAGAAGTTCGAGGTGCATTCAGATCATCGCAGTTTGCAGTACTTGTTCACTCAGAACGACCTCAACAACCGGCAGAGGAGATGGATGGAGTACATCAAGGATTATGACTTCCCTATCAAATACCATCTGGGTAAGGCAAATGTCGTAGCAGACGCTTTGAGCAGGAAGACCGCCCTCATCAGTTTTCTAGCAGCAGAGGGTGTGTGGACCGACGTCTTCAGCAGCAGACAGAGGACTTTGCCCAGTTTCAGGCGCAGGTCCTAGACGTGATTGATAGAGTGGCCCCACTAGCCCCTGTGGATGTACCAATTCGGGAGGCAGACCCGAACGTCATATTCGAGAGGTTCCTCAAGAGGGGATCGCCAGAGTTCACAGGCACGGATGACCTTATGGTGGCGGACGACTGGATCGTCCGTATGGAGAAGATCTTCTGAGTCTTCGAGTGTTCGGGACGCCAGAGAGTGCAGCTGGTAGCTTATATGTTTCGCGGCGTGGCGGAGGACTGGTGGAGGATTATGCAGCGACCATACGAGGAGATAGGAGATGAGGTGGCATGGCTGCGTTCAAGACTGACTTCCTTAGGAAGTTTATCCCCACCCATGTCAGAGAGCGTAAGCTCCGAGAGTTCCAGACTCTTGTTCAGGGCGACATGACGGTCTGTCAGTACGAGGTCCACTTCACTCAACTGTCCCGATTCGCAGAGGCGTTGCTCACATCAGTGGCCGAGAGGGTTCGGCGGTTCGTTGACGGATTGAGAGAGGAGATCCAGATAGCCATGACTTGTATCGAGCTGCCTACCTACGAGGAGGCTTTGAGGAGAGCTTTTTGGGCAGAGGAGCATCTGCAACGGTTGGAGTCCATTCGTCAGCAGAAACGACTCCGGATCGCCCCGATCAGACAGCAGCCTGTGATTCCGCAGCGACAACCCTTCCTAAGACAGAGGCCGGCAGGTCAGGTGGGACGGTACCATCAGCATCAGCAGCAGCAGCGTGGGCCCAAAGTGTGCTATGACTGCGGAGAGACAGGGCACATCTCCAGATTTTGCCCACTCCAAGGAGAGCAGCCCCCGATGCTTCAGCTTCCATCTCCTCCTAGAGCTCCAGTTCCCGCTCCACCTGTTCAGCAGATTGCTCCAGCACCCCAGCCACCTCAGCAGCAGTACCGTGCTCAGCAGCAGGTACGGGGACCCCAGCAGCTTAGAGGCCAGCATTTCCAGCGAGGGCGACATCAGAGGCACCAGGGCCAGCAGCACCAGCAGCAGAGACCCCAGGCTGTGGGTCGAGCTTTCACACTCACTCATGAGGACGCAGAGGCCGTAGGCAACGTGGTAGAAGGTACTCTTTCTATTAGTGATCATCTTGCTAGAGTATTGCTAGATCCAGGAGCGACACATTCACATGTGTCTTCGGCTTTTGCTTTAGTCCTGGGTGGGATAGGAGAGGCTATGCCTTGTACATTAGTTGCGTCCACTCCGATGGGTAGGAGTGTGGTGTGTCAGACTTACCACCCCAGATGCCGAGTGCAGATTGGGGAGTGCATTTTGCTTGCAGACCTGATCGTGCTACCCATGCATGACTTCGACGTCATTTTGGGGATGGATTGGTTGGCTAGATACCGAGCGGTGATGGATTGCTTTGAGAAGACAGTCCGACTCACTATCAACGGCTCAGATGATACGATTGAGTTTGTTGGTGAGAGGAGATCACCTAGCACTCGGATGATTTCGGCACTGAAGGCCGAGAGATTGATGAGATCCGGTTGCGAAGGCTACACTGCATTCATCTCAGAGGACAAAGAGTCCAAGGGAGTCGAGGAGATTCCAGTTGTTTGCGAGTTTCCAAATGTGTTTCCCGACGAGATCTCGGGATTACCTCCTGTTAGAGAGATCGACTTCACCATCGAGCTTGCACCAAGCTCCAGCTACCGCCAGAGCTATCAGGAGTGCACGATGTATTCCACGTCTTTATGCTGAAGAAGTACGTGGAGGATCCTACGCATGTTCTATTTTACCAGCCGCTCAACATCCAACCAGACGCTTCGTACGTCGCCAGGCCAGTTGCTATCATCGACACCAAGGAGCAGGTGCTCCGGACCCGAACCATTCATTGGGTGAAGGTTCAGTGGGAGCATCACACTCCGGAAGAGGCTACGTGGGAGCTACGCGACCAAGTGGAGAAGGACTATCCACATCTTCTACCTCAGGTATGTTCTAACTTTGTTTTTACATCGGGGCCCAGCCGACCCCGATGTCGAGCCGGAGGGTGGAGAGCCGTTACCAGGGTTCTGAGAGTCTATCTTTATTTTGGGCTTTCGAGCGAATTTTGTAGTGAGTCGGGTAGCTAACAAAAATGTATTAACTTTGTTTTAACAAATTGATAACTTTAAACTAGACTACAGTTTTGCTCACACTTGATATATATATTGATACCTATTGCTTCTGCTTAATTTCTTATGCTTCCGCAATTTAACCATTGAGTTCATATTGTTCGAAAAGTTTTAAATTGGACCTCACTGCGGACCTACGATCTTGGAAGTTCTTGGATTTTCCGGGAAGTAGCGCGCCAACTTCGGGTATTCCGACGACTTTCTCGGTATCCGGAATTGGGGCGTTACATGTAGCACCGACCACAATAGTTCTTCTCTTAATTGGTTTGCCTACTGAATTTTTTAGATTTATGATAAGAGTCATAGTTGTGTGCCAATTCCATTTTAGCCTTTGTTTTGGTATTGTGGTATCCACTAGGGGATAGGCTGTTGCCCTTTGTTATTTTTTATTTTCACTTCCTGTTTTGTTCTCTTCGGCTTTCAAGTACTGATTGCTCTTTTAATGAAAGTAACCATTCAAAAAATAAAATAAAAAATTACTTGGCAGGAGATGTATATCCTGGACGGAGTGTGTAGTCATGCCCCTATATTGAGTTGGGGCCTTGGGCTATTCTTTCCCTAGGGGTTTTTTTTTTTTTTTTTTTCCTTCCTTACTCTATGAAGCTCTTATACTATACAACGTTTCTTTTTATTAATAAAGTCTTTGTCATAGGGGTGCTTCTTTTGAGCAAGTCAGTATTATTCTCTTGTACTATTTGTTGCTTTAATGAAAGTAACCAAAACCAAACCAAACCAAACCAAGCCTTTTCTCACTAGGTGGGGTCGGCTATATGGATTTGACGACGCCAATCAAATCTGTTTAGGGCCATGTCTTCCGTTAGATCCATGTAGGCAAGGTCATGTCATAGGGGGAAAGCCATAGTTGTTATTTTTACGGCATTAGTACAAGTTAGAGTATACTTTCAGACCAACTCATAGAAGAATTTGGGTGCATAACACTAACTATCTTCTCTTGTAAAACTTGACAGAATGGATTGTTATATATTTTATGTGCTTTTGTGGTTGTGTGGCAATTGAGTCACATTAGGTAGATATTGTTATGATGACATTTGCTAATATTAATATGGAGTGGGGTAAGGGTAAGGCTGGGGAATAGTTTCACACATTACATCTTTTTTTCCTGCACTTATCCAAATGCGTGACAGAAAAGATAACCATCCGGTTTGCCAAAACATTCAACCACATGTAGCTCAGGGTGCATCAAACTGTTACATTGGATGCTGTCCTATGACATTATATATATATATATATATACACACACGCACGCACGCACGCGTTGACAAATCTCTAGTATTCTTTTGATCAACAAATAATGTTGGCAGTTCTGACTATTTTAATACTAATTCCAGGCACAAAATATAAGGTTTCAAGATAAACCATGGCAGCTGGTCTTCTCTGTGGATTTGAAGAACAGGAAGTCACGATTGAGAAGTCACACATTATGCATGTCAGTACAACAAGCTAGCAGTGCTAAAGTATCAGTTTCACCTATAAACCTTGAGGATGCTAAAGAACCTCCACTTAATTTATACAAGCCAAAGCAACCCTATACTGCAACAATTGTATCTGTCGAGAGGATTGTGGGCCCTAAAGCTCCTGGTGAGACATGCCACATTGTGATTGACCATGGTGGCAATGTCCCCTATTGGGAAGGACAGAGTTATGGTGTAATTCCTCCTGTAAGTTATTATTATTTTTTATTAAAGCCTATGTTTGGAAAATGGGATGAAGAGGATTTTTGGTTCTGGAAAACCCTTTGGTTTTGTCAAGATATAAACTCCTACTGAGCTCCATTTTTTGCTGGCCAAACTAGCAGCATGAGAAATGTTAATCTACTTAAAAGGTTTATTTCATAACAAGGTGCTCATGTATGTGAGTGAAAGGCAACAAAAAGATAGAGCCTGCAGATCATCGTAGACATGCGACATGTATGGTTAGTTGTAATCCTAGGCTCCGAGCCTCTCAAATGTACAGCATATTGCTGATTATTAAATGTGGACTTCTCCTTAAAGCAGGCAGTTCTTTTTTGTTTTCAACAAGTAAAGCAGACGGTTTTGTCATATGCATGAGCCGGGAAATGATGGATGCAGGAAATGCTGGATGAAATCTTAAGGCCCTTTCAGACCCATACAACTTGATGGGAGAATTTAAGGTTATCTTGAATCCAAACAGCAGTTTTGCTGCAGGTTAAATTCTAGATGTGAAGGTCAGAGCCTTCAGAACAATCAGCTTAAAAGGACAGATGCATCCTTATATTGTGAAGAATCTCGAAGTGTGACTTTAAGTTTAATTAGATTATAAAGCTTCTTCATAAAATAAAATAAAAAAAGATTATTTAGCTTCTTGCAACATGTCTTTCAGCTTTAACAGTTGGAACTTGGAAGGATAGAAGAAGGGATGCAAATTATGGGATTATTATCATTATTATTGTGTTTAAATAGAAACCAACTGGCCAAAATGCCTTGAAACCCCATCTGATATTAAACCTGCAGGCAAACAGGCCCAGTTAGTTTGAGAAGATAGTTTTTTTTTTTTTTTATTAAGTTGTGGAAACAAAATGTAGATCCTTAAATCAGAGAGATTCATTTCAATTCTCATTCTTCCAGGGTGGAATATCTCTCACACCTGTGATTCTGGGTAATTCCAGATGTCTAAAAGGGATTCCAGAGAATTCTAGGTGTCAGTCAAACAGAATAACTATAGCAGCAATAACTGCATTCCTGGATTCTAGGGTTCCACAGTTAACATGGATGGAGGACTTCTCACAGAGCCACTTTGGACTTTATTCTTTTCCCTCTTTCATTGAAACTTTCAATTATTTGTGGTTAGCTTTTCAATAACCAATTGTGCTTTCATTAGCACACAAGTTTATCTTTCCTTGAGCTTTATATATGGGCTATACTGCAGGGCGAAAACCCAAAGAAACCAGGGGCTCCTAACAATGTCCGGCTTTACTCGATTGCATCGACTAGATATGGAGATGCATTTGATGGTAAGACTGCCAGCTTATGTGTACGGCGTGCTGTTTATTATGATCCTGAGACTGGGAAAGAGGATCCCTCAAAGAAGGGTGTCTGCAGCAACTTTCTCTGTGACTCAAAGGCCGGAGACAAAATTCAAATCACAGGTGAGAACTCATCTCTTGCTAAAAGTAAGGCAAAGGTCACTTAAATTAAGGCGAGTTTTGCAAGGTTTCCAGGCAGTGATATAAGAATAAAAATAATAGTAGTAGGTCTGTGGTCATGAAAGTAATTTAATCTATAGGCAGGAGCCTGTAGCACGGCAGGAAGGTGCTCATCATTGCAACAATAACTTTGCTTGTTCAAGTTATGTTAGCTATCTATACTGTGTGTGTATTTGCGTGCGCACTACACTTTTTATCATGTTTTTTTACCTTATGTTGGATGTTTAAAATTCATGTCCCTGTTGTATCCATGCTGTATCTTGGCATCAGAGTTGCTGTTTTTTTAATCCCAAAAACTTGTTGATTTTGCTGAATAAAGTTAAGAAAATTGTTAACCAGTTATCACCAAATCTTGGTCATAACTGTAAATGATAATCTTGTGGATGTTTTTAGTGGTACCAAGCAATGCATACATATACTCTATAATTAATTTGAGAAAGACCGGGATGCCCCCTGATCTTTGTGAAAGACATGGGCAATACAAATCATTTGGTCTATTGGATTTTTAAGAAACAAGAGTACTATGACACCATGATATCATTTAGCGTCATATCAAATTGAGGCATAATCTATCACAAATGATGACTTACAGGAGAGAGTCTGCTGCCGCCACCATAGAGTCCTTCATTATCAGATAGTTTGCCGCCGCCACCATAGGCTCCTTCATTACCATCATCATTCACTTAGTCCATATATGTGAGGGCTTTGTGCATTACACTACTACAATCGTCCCTTTTTAGGGCTAGGCCTCTTCCTAGTTCTTTTCGACACTTAAAAGTTACTTTCTATTTTCCAGTTTTTAAGCACATAAATAGATCATATTCGATGACATTCTTGCATTTTTATGTTAGTGGAGCCACTCTGATTTATTCAGTCTTAATTTTATCCTGTTTTCCTTCTCCACACCCCCATCTTACCATATGCATTCAGTTAACATGTACTTTGTCTTACCATTCTGTCCTTGCCAGAATCAACTCCTCAAAATGAAGGCCTAGCCTCTGCCTTACCAAACTTGCCTTTCTAATTGAAGTCGCACTTTGTAATAACATAACTTCTCACACTTACTTGTTTCCACTTTTCCACACGACACTAATCCTACTTACAGTGTTCTTTTCTAGCCTACATATTATTATATTGAATCATAATTTGTGCATTTAAACACAATGTTACCATGATAATTGATTGTCGGGGTTTAACTTATATTTTCTTATCTAATTCATGTCTTGCTTCTATAACAGATTCTTTTAAGCTAGTTTTTTATGCTGATTTTTTTTTTTTTTGGACAATTAGTTTATATTAATGAATAATCAATACAGTATAAGAGAGATATAATGTAGCACTGCAAACAAACTACAATATAAACCACAAGAAAAAATACAAAATACATAAAAAAGACTAGTCTTCATTAGAAAGAAAACCCACACTCTGGCCACATAATTCCCACCTTAGCCAATCAATCTGCAATCAAATCTGCACTCTGCTTGACATGTGAAAAATGCAGCATTGCGATATCTTGCAAGGTCTAGCAACCCGTTCACCACATCTGATAGAGTCCAAGGAACTTCGCATTAATTCACGGCCCATCAGATAGCACGTAGAGTCACCTTCCACCAAGTTATACTGAACTTTAAGACAATAAGCTTCTGTAAGGCTCATGGTGAACATAGATTAAAAAAAAAAATTATTTCTACTTGAAAGCTTAAAAAATAAGGCTAAATGGGAAAAAAGGAATAAACAAAAGAGTCAATTTGATCAGCTAGGTTTGGACAAAACATGTCTCCAATGAGGAGGCATAAGTTTTTACTGAAAAGTTACTATTCAAAAAAAAAGAAAAAAGAGGAGGCATAAGTTTTGATGAGGATACATAAGATAAGATCCAATCGTAAATCATATTCACACGAAAATCATATTTCATAAGACTAATGAGAAAGAAGTTCCAACTTACCTTCGGTTTGAGTCCTAGGATATCAGGTCTAAATTGTTAGATTATATATATATATATATATTATATAATATATAATATATATTATCACGAGTTCACGACTCTCCCAATGAGAATTTAGTTTTTTTTTTTTTTAAATGCACTCCCCAACATAGTTGGGAAAGGGCTTTGATGATGATGATAATGATTTTTGAAATGCACTACTATCTAATGGTGTAGGCTTTTTTTGGGGGGCAACTTCTTTAAAATTGCTGGTTAGTTATTTAGTTATCTGTTACAAATAATATTACATATTTAAATACCAAGTTGAGCTTTTGCGATTAGTCTTGTGAATTGACTCGGATGCCTGGACACCAAGCTGAATTTGCCAACTATCCCTCTCCGTCCTGCCACTTATAGTAAATTTATGTTGATGCAGGCCCTTCAGGCAAGGTGATGCTGTTGCCAGAAGATGACACAAATGCCACTCACATCATGATAGCCACTGGAACGGGTGTGGCACCCTTCCGAGGGTATCTTCGCCGCATGTTTATGGAATCTGTTCCTACATTCAAGTTCGGTGGCCTTGCTTGGCTTTTTCTTGGTGTAGCAAACACCGACAGCCTCCTCTATGATGATGAGTTCGCCAAGTACCTCCAGGAATACCCAGACAACTTCAGATTTGATCGTGCCCTGAGCAGGGAACAGAAGAACAAGAATGGAGGAAAGATGTATGTGCAAGATAAGATCGAAGAATACAGTGATGAGATCTTCAAGCTCTTGGATGGTGGGGCTCACATCTACTTCTGTGGTTTGAAGGGGATGATGCCTGGAATACAAGAAACATTGAAGAGGGTTGCAGAGCAGAGGGGGGAGAGCTGGGATGAGAAACTCCTACAGCTGAAACGGAACAAGCAATGGCATGTTGAGGTCTATTGATATTGGTGATGGCAGGGCCCTGTGCATCAATAAGATGAGGCTACTTTCTATTTATTGCAACAGTGGTTAAAACATCTCGAGGGGGTTCCTCAACAGGTGATGTTCATCTGTACTCTATATTATCAAGTTCTAATTTTTTGGGGTGAACAGAGATTATGTGTTCATTCTCTTGATTATGATGGTGCTCTTGATTATTTCTCATTTAGATTTAGTGGTCATTGAAGATATTTGGAGGCATTTCATCTTGTGCATGCAATTTGGTGTTTGACCCATTCAGACACTATTAACAGGGTTGTGCATGGCATGCACACCAAATAATTGGTGCAGGCATCACTCTTCATTACAAAGTCACTGTGCTATCAGATTAGGCCTACAAGCACTGGGTGGTGGTACATACAGCAATTTATCTCTTTTTTTTTAATGATAATTTATTGTGAAAGAAGTGAGACAAAAGAACCATTCAGGGCAAAAAAGTAAACGAGTCAAAAGAAAGTGAGCAGGAATATAAGCTCTTTCATCTCTCAGAGACTTACCCCATCTGGGTGTTTCACTCCAAAAACGAGCATCAGGGAACACAACAAGCCCTTGATCACAAAATGTTTATGCCAATTCATGTAATCAGCCTGTTTTATCTGTGTATTTTTAGCTTCTTAAGAGTAGGAAATAATAATTCATGATGAAGATCCTCATACCAAGAATCATGAGCCCTTGATGGAAAGAGGAATGTTAGCTGAACAACTTACATTCACAATATACTGCCTGATAGTATAATTTCTTCGTTTTCGCAAAAGAGAGAATCCTTCTGTCATTAGTCATTGCAAGTCGGCATTGATGTTATCTTTCAGAAGGTCCAGCAGGATTCTAATGACCGCAATAGTTATATTGCAGAGCTTGAATCAGGCAATCAATGAGTAAGGAATCAGATGAACTCGCATTAGACATCTATTATGTGTTATTCCACGATGAAAATTTTATGGAAATGTTTGGGATGCTACGGCTGTTTTCTACATGATCCCCACTCCCAAAAAAACAACAAAGGAAAAAAACGAAAGTTAAAAGACCATGTCATGCTTGTAGTAGCGGCCCACAAGAAATCAAGTGCGTACTTCCATTTTTTTTCTCAAAGTTTTGGACGTGATATTCATCTTTATTGATTCTCCTCACACTGGTCGTTGTGGGGAAAGGAAGATGCTTCCCAATGATCCATCACACAATTCGTCAATTCTGTAGGAATGCAGGGACTTTGAAATTTTTGAAAGGGCAAAAGGTGATACTTCACAAGGATGGATTTCTTGAATTCTAACCATCAAATAAGGAATTTCAATCATCTAACAGATGAAGTTTTTTTTTTTTTTTTTTATCGGAAATGCATCTAAACAAATGCCACGCGAGAGCCTCTTTGTTTATAGAACTAGAACTATAGGAGCCTTCATCCATGGCCGACAAGTCTTGTCTATTCATATGGGTATATAGTCGATCCAACTGTCCAATTCATTTACAGTGGTGCCAAACCTTGGGGCGTGTGACTATCAAATGAGTCCTTGTGCATTCCAAGGTTTGGTTGGGTAATAGGTGGGCCCCACCTATAGTTTTCACGGTTTAAACAGTCAGAAATTATAATTTGGAGAATTTAAAAAAGCTATTAGTGTCATTTCAGAAAGTTTTAATTTTTGAATTTTAATAATCAAAACGAGACTCCAAATGCTTCATGGACTACTAAAAACCCGGCCAATAATTAGAGATTCCTCCAAACACATACCCCAAGGCTCCCAAGAAGATAATATCTCGAATCTCAAAGGGCACATTTGCATGCGTTTTTATGTGGACACTGAGTATATATATATATATATATATATATATATATATATATATATATATATTCCATATTTTTCATGGGCACTGTCTTTCTACATTAGGCACAGATAACTTTCCTCGAGGGAATATGTCAAAAACATTTCATGTTTTGACAAACCCATGAAAAAAGTGTTTTCAATGGAGGATAGAATCGGCAAAGCATTCTATAGAAAAGTGAAACAAGAGTGCCCCTAAATATTACATGAAAAAGTAACAAAATGCCAGCACCTCATTTTTTCCATTAGTCAAAGGGTTCAAGAGAAAACCAAAAATAGAAGGCCATTGTGAGTGGGGCTCTTTCATATGAGGGCTTGTAATGAAGTGAAACTATGAAGCCCCTTTTGGTTAATCAAACATTTAAGGAGATTTTTTTTCGTAAAATATTTTATGAAAAAAGAACCCTTAAAAAAAGCCCTCCACTTTTCCATGTTTAAAAAAATCAATTTGGATTTGACCTATTTTAAATAAAGAAAAGTTTTCACAAAAAAGTATAGGACTTTTGGCTCGTTCTCAAAAAATTATATAAAGACTTGAATATTTTAAAAAAATATAAAACTTTTCCACAATTTTCTTTCAATTAGGTCCTCTCACTATTTTCTTTTTCTTTTTTTTTGAAAAATAACAAAAGTCTCTTCTCTCATTACAAGTTTTAGCCTTTTCTTAATCTCTTTCCTCCAAAAAAATCGGTCATTTCGATTTTGATAGTAAGAACCATTTAATGAAATTAGTTTTTTAGTAATTTGAAATCCACTTTCTCTAACCATTAAATAAATATCCATGTGGAGACTTAATCTTTTCTCTCCAATGATTAATTAAAGAGAAAATTTGGAAAATGACATATAAACATATTTTTGTCATTTTTCAATATCTTTTCACAGAGAGAACTTGATCGAAAGAATTATAAAAAACTTTTATATTTTTTTAAAATATCCAAATCCTTGTACTTCTTTTAAAATGAGACAAAAATTTTTATACCTTTTTAAAAAACTTCCCATTTATGTGCCACGTGTCCTTCTATGAAGGAAAAAAAAAAAAAGAAGCTGCAAAAGCATCTTGATTCTAGACTATCTATCAATCGAAAGGCAGAAATCCGAATTCCGAAAACGCGCGTTTGCTTTCCCTCTCAGCTGCGATCTCGTTTGGGTTTTTCTCCCAAACTGCATTGGTAACATCATAATCAGAATCTCCTCCTCCAATCTTAACATTCCTTTCAGATGAATGAGTTTCGATCTTGGACTCGTCCGTCTTTGGCATTCGTTACTGATGTTATGGTTTAATCAATAATAATCTGATTGTGTCGATCAGATCCCTTACATATGTATCCTTTTAGGTCTTTGGTTTTCTTGGATGATTTTTTGCATCTCAAGTGTTTGGGTAGTTTGGACTTGGTTTGATTTCCCAGTTCTAACTGCAAATCATCTGAATCAATCCAATGCATTTTCTTCCTCCTTCTGAGTTCCTTTAATTATTAAGATCTTCTCATGTTTTGTAGAGTGATTATATTTATATGGTTCTCATTTCCAATGACAAGCATTTGTTGAGCAGATTTAGGCTTTTAAATCAAACAAGGAAGAGGTACGATCTGTTGGAGGCAATTATCAGTTTGTGAGGGAAAGGATGAGTAACCGTCAATCTGAGTTTCCAAAGCCTTCTCCAGGTATTGGGATTAGTTGTTGGAAATTGTATAGAACAGTCATAGATTAAATTGTTTGCATTTGATTCTAGACATACTTGTATTTTTAAGAATTTGGTTTTAAATGATTACCATATGCAGTTCTTGTAGTGCTTGATTCCCTTTGGCATTAGTTATAGTGTGTCTCAAACTTTATGTACACTAAGCATAGATTTCCTATATACTTTTTTTAGAAGACCAACAAATAGTTTAGGGGTTGTTTGCCTCTTTTACACAGGTGATAGGAAATGGGTTTTACATATATAAATGTTACACATGTGAAAAATGTAACCATGTTTGTCAAAATCACCATTTGCACTCTAGTAAATGGGTACATCCAGGTGTTTAAGATGTACTTGGATTTTTTTGACATTTTTCACAAATTTCTCAAAATCCGTGAAGAAATAAGATATGAAACTAAATGTTCTAATATTTATCATCAATACAAGAATATTGAATGGTTTGGATAATGAATTGGGGGCCCACAGAAGTGTATGAAATTAGATTTATAGGTTGGGGCTTTCTCACAAATTAATCAAAATCTACGAAGATTTTAGATAATCAGCTTTAAGATCTTGGGGTTTATTTAGTTCAATAAACAAATAGAATGATTTGGATTACAAATATGGGACATCAAAGAATGAAAAGAAATAAAGGTAGTTGATGGGCCCCACAAGAATGCAATCACCATGTGGAGACTGTAGTGGTGACTTTTGCGTGAGAGTTTTCACACCTTTTTACTCACTATTTTCACACCTTATTCACGGATGTGATGCGTAACTGACCGCACACAAATATGATGATGCGTATCGATTACATATATCAACCATTTGCATATGTAAATGACTGCAAACAAATGACTCCTTTCTGAGTATATGTGACTCTGTAATCTTTAGGGAGCTCTATCATTTGAATTGAACTTCATTTTTGTTTTCAATGATAGGAAATTTAAGGAGATTGAAAGAACTCTTGGATAAAAGTGATAATCACACTTGTGCGGACTGTGGTGCTCCAGATCCTAAATGGGCGTAAGTATCAATTTGCCACTACTTTCTGTTTCCCTAGTACGAAGACTGTGTTTTGCTTCCTGCATATAAAGCAAGGAAGTTGCAATTGCAAAATAGAACTGTATCTAAAATCTATTAAAATTGAATTATTGAAAAGCTCTTCTTATTCCCCGTCACAAAACTGCTTTCAATTGCATCATGGTTCCTCTTTTGTATTGCTGAATCTTGTTGCACATTATGATTCTAAAACCTGATGTGTTTTTTTTTTTTTTTGTCCATAACACCAGGAACATCCTATTCAACGTTTCAAGTCATCTTGACAAATGAAGGATCTTGTATCACTCAAAATTATTTTATTGTTTTTCGACAGATCATTAAACAAAAAGTAATTAAAAGATGGTGATATATATGTGTGCGTGCGCTTCCCACCCATACATCTATTGGCACTCTCAGATGGGCCCATAAAACCATCAAGCTAAATTAGGATGGCACTTGAGCTAAACTTTTGCCTGTGGTTGTTTAAGGCAAACCACACTGTGTGGCCTATGCCACATGTGCAAGGTTTGACCCAAAGCTTGAAGCCATGACTATGCCTCCAAGAGAGCATCTTCCAAGACTATTTCATCTGTATTCATTTTTTTTTTTTTATCATTTGTGCTTGTGACATTCTTAAATGCACATCTTGTTTACACCATGTGATCAACAGTCTTCCTCTAGAATTCTCTTTTTGCCCCTTCCATGTTATTTAAAGTCTTTGTTGCAAGAAAGAAACTTATAATGGTAGTAAGCATTTAAGGAACCTTTCACCAATGGCTTCTCAGGTCTGCAAATATAGGAGTATTCATATGCTTAAAATGTTGCGGTGTTCACAGAAGTGTTGGTGCTCACATCTCTAAGGTAGCGTTGATGGGGTTTTTACATTACTAGTGTTGCTAAATTATTTCACCACTATTGCAATCATCATGCTTATCCTTGTGGCCATTTTTCTTTTTTCACAATAAATATTTGAACTATTATACACTAAAGCTCTTTGCACTCTCTTCTACAGTGTTTTCTCTTTAATCCGTTTCCACAGTTTAAATGGAAACTGTTGGTTTATTGTAGTGAATTCATCAGTCAATTTATTTAACTAATATGTAGTTATCACTTGGAATCAGAAGAACAGTAACATTCATTTACACCCTCTGGAATAACACGAGCTATCTCCACAGTCCACACTAGAAATTATAAGGACATGCATGGCAGGAATATGAGTTTTACTGCAACTATTTAATATGTACAAGTGGGATCCTTTATTTGCTAATCCAAACTGTTGATCTGATGCACCCATGACCCACCATGGAGCATGCCTTAAAATATTTCATATGAAAAATCATTGCGGCTCATTCTTTGGTCCTTTTATTTCCTGTGCTGTTATATATTATCATAATTGTCGAATTGTAGGCCATGGACTGATGGAATCTATTCTGGCCTCTGGGATTTCCACCCCGACACCCTAACCTTTCCGAGATTTTCTGGACGCTGGATCACTGAACCATTGGTCTCACATAAGTGAAGTGGGAAGGAGCATTCTCTGGCAGCAAGAACAAAATGATTTGTCTTCGGGTTTTCATTCTGTTCCATAGTATTTGATCCAGGGGTTTCCTGGATTGTTGGATTGCAAACTCAGTTTGTGGGTTGCAGACTTGCAGTTCAAATCATGTTCAGCGATCCCAATTGCCGTTGTAGAATGAGAACCTGTTTGGTTTGTTGGTTTTTGTTCACTCATTGCAGTGACGTTGTGTATGTGGGCATGTGTTCAATGGTCCAATTTGATGTAAAAAATCTCCCAGATTAAAACCCAGTTATTAAATCTGTATGTTGATTGGTGATAGTGATTATACTCCCAAAACTATCTATTATCTACAGTTGAACAGGTTAGGATTCTTCCATCTAAGGATTATCTACACATATTTGATCCTTAGTTGGGTCCTCATCAACATTTTGGATTACTAAACAATGGAAATATTTGTATTGTTTGAGAGGGAAAAACCCTAAAAAGCCCTTGAATGATTTTTGCTTGATGAAGTTCTGTTTACATTTCTTAGCAAGGGTCCAGTGGCGGAGCCAGGCTTCTTTTTTTCCTTTTCTTTTTTTCTTTTTTTGGTTTTGAGGGGCGGGCTGCTTCTAGTTGTTTCTATTAACAATGACAAAAGAAGAAAAATCTGTTAAATATTTTTTTCTAAGAAAGCCATCAATAGAATTTCATTGAGAAGAAGGAATGTTTTCCATTAAGTTGATTAAATTGAATCATATTCTAGACAGGTTGCTTAACTGCCTCTAGTGCATTGACAATGTTTTTCATCATATCAGAATAATATATAGATAATCCACCCCTTTTGAGTGGTTGAGATTGTTGTCTTAATTGAAGAATCTGAGCACAAGAGCGAATGAGATGGAGGTTTAAGATGTAGCCATACCTCACTAGGCTTTTGAAGATCAACCACATGTTAAAGAACTGTAAGAGTCGGTGTAGCATGAATTCACAGTAACACCAGTGAATCTTACTCCATCTAAGCTTCATATTGTGGATTCATAACCAAGGCTAGGTTGTCTGCATCATCGCAAAGCTACATTTTTCGGCATGGATGACATCGATCAACGTAATTGAGAAGTTTATTTGTCCTTAAGATAAGAACAAGTTGGCTTCTCCACAATGTAATTGATTGTGGTTTCTCTGCATATAAGTAAAACATCCCAGTTGGCTACAAAGTCGCTTAGCTTATAATCATCATAATGCTTCTTTGTTGAAACTTGAAAACCATTCTCCATTAATTAACACTGATGGGCCAAGCCCAAATGGCCCAATCCATGTGGAAAGCCCAATCTTATAAAGACCCGCCAAGCCCAAAGTGGTCCAGGTCCAGTCAAGTTCATCAAGGAGCTATGGCTACATCATCAGGAGAAGCATCCAGGAGCCTCACCCTCGCCACCTTGGAAGGAGTCAGCCCTCTCCTCATCTTTGACCGAGTCTCATGGAGAGCACATCAACCACCTTGCCCGTTGAGAAGAAGTCGCGAGCTCCACCACAATAGCTATCTAGTTGCTAGTAAGTCGCCCCAATCTGTTAGGGGGCGACTATAAATTGTAAGCCCCACCAACACTGGGGGGGGCATATCACATTTTTACCTGAGAACGCCTCTCTCCTCTCCTTCTCAAAGTTTGTACTCTTTGCTCCTTGCACCCTAGAGCTAATAAAGTACCCGGCAACCAAAGCCATTCAAGAGTGGACGTAGGTCACGATTGACCGAACCACTATAAATTCTCTCTCCTTCAATTTTCACATTAATTACTTATTACTTGACTGGTGGTGCCCAAAAACACATTTTGGTATCATCAGTTTGGCGCCGTCTGTGGGAATCGAAGAAAATTTCCTTTTTCGAAATTATGGTGATCACCACAAGATCAACGAGACGACAAGATGGTAATCCCTCGCGGGAGGGCGAGGGTAATCCTATATCGACTAATCCTCCACCGAATACCCTTGCTCCCTCTCCTCAACAAATGCTGGAAACCATGCAGCAGCTGGTAACCCAAAACCAGCAGATACTGCAACTCATGTTCGTAGGACAAGGAAGAGCACAATTTGGTACAGTACCACCGCAAGAAGTACCGCGCTCGGAGCATCCGACTGCTCCACGCAAAGGAGCACCTCACCTGGGCGCCCATCCCCATGGTGCCCGGGGCCGAGGAGCCGCCCGTCCTCATCCTCACCTGGGCGCCCATCCCCATGGCGCCCAGGGCACCTCTGCTGGAGTTCCCCATGTCGCCCCACACGGAGTACTCCTGGTCGACCCTCAAGGCCGCGCCCATCACGAGATGCCTCCACCCCCGGGTGGAGCCCAATTCGGAGGACCTCCAGGAAGGGCAAATCGCGGTGGACTTCCACCTCCTCCCCCTGCTTTTAACGAGGAGGATCCTCATTTCCAGGAGGGGGGAGTGAAAATCACAGCATGGAAGATGGAAGTTATTTCCCTGGTCTGTCCAGGGAACCCAGCAATTGCTGGGAGGAAAAGATCAAAGAAATGCAGAATCAACTGGGCGATGTCTTCAACGCCATAAGGGCGCAGGCACCAAAGACGGTAGATTATCTGGTCGGGCGAATGGATACACCGTTCAAGCCTGACGTGGTGAACTACCCACTCCCTCGGAAGTTCAAGATGCCATCCGTGGAGACGTTTGATGGAACGAAGGATCCACTGGACCATCTGGAGACGTACAAAACCAAAATGCGGCTGCATAATATCCCTGACGAGATAATGTGCAGGGTGTTGCCAACTACATTGAAGGGTTCCGCTCGGCAGTGGTTTGCCAATCTCCCCCAAGCATCCATAGCCACCTTTGGAGAGTTGAGCAAATCTTTTGTCTCACACTTTATCGGTAGGCGCCGCCACCAGAAGCCTACCACACACATGCTCAGCATAAAACAGGATCGAGATGAGAGTCTGAGGAGTTACCTCATTCGTTTTAACGAGGAGGTCCTCCAAGTCAAGGAGCCCAATGACAGTCACCATGACCGCCTTTTTGGGAGGCCTCCGTTCATCCAGTTTCCTTTTTTCAGTAATGAAGCGACCACCAAAGAGCATGCCAGAACTATTGGCAAAAGCTCAAAACTATATGAATGCTGAGGAAATCAACAGGTCCAGGCGAGGTGAATCATCTCGTGGATCGCCAAAAGCTTGACCCGCCTCTGCATTGTTCTTAAACAGGCAGCCTATCTCCAGCTTAGCGGTTCTCTCGCGGGTCGCCAAAAAAGCTTGGCCTCTACACTGTTCTCAAACAGGCAGCCTATTTCCAGCTTAGCAGCTCTCTCGCGGGTCGCCAAAAAAGCTTGGCCTACCTCTGCACTGTTCTCAAACAGGCAGCATATCTCCAGCTTAGCGGCTCTCTCAGGGGGCGCCAAAAGCACGGTCTCAAAACGCAGGATCTTGAAACTCAGGTCATCTGCAACCTGAGGGACTACATTAAATTAGCGTACCCAACTGTCTGGCCGCCCAAATAAGCCAAACCAGCGCCTGGAGGGGCGCCTGACCCACTTAGCTCGCTCAAAGTGGCGCCTCTTGATGCCTGCACGCCAAGGCCAGCCTCCTCCGTAGCGCCCAGAGCTCCCAAGGCAGCCCCGGCTCACCCAAGCAGCCCAGGCTCGCCCAAGGTGCTCCAAACGGGGCATATAATATACCTCTTTGCTCGCCTGGGTCAGCATCCCTTGGTGCCTGATGGACTAGAGTAGCCTGCTCACCTGCGTGCTCGCCCACATTGGCACACAGCAAGTGGCGCCCCAGCCCCGTCCACTGCCTGTTGCAACGCCCGCGCCCAAGCTTTGTCCACTGCTTGTTGCAGCGCCCGCGCCCAAGGGGGCGCCCAAGTCCACTGCCTGTTGCAGCGCCCGCGCCCTGGGCGGCGCCCCAGCCTGCAGCCACGCCAGGGGCGCCCTGGGCGGAGCCCCGTCCGTCGCCTGCAACACGTGATGCCCGTCCTCCCTGCAGCTCCTCCTCTGCGCAAACCACGGGCAACCCCTGGGCTCTCTTCGCGCAAACAACCAGCTCGCCCAGCTGGATTGCACCCCCAGCCTGGATTGTCACTCTTCCTGCCTGGGTCTCCTCTCCCGCGTCGCCCCCTAACGCTCCTACAAAACTCATGATGGTGTCAAAAGTCCAAAAAAGGTCCAGAAATAGCTGTTTTGGCCTCCAGAAGTTTTAAAAAAAAAATCTGCTCACCTGGCCTGATCTGTTCGCCCGAGCCAGTTGGAACAGAGCGCCTAGGGCGGCGCCAGCTCCTCGTCCGCCCGCCGCAACAGCGCCGCCCGTCGTCACAGCAACAGGCGCAATGGCAGGGCGCCCCACCCGTGTCTCCCCGCAGCAGGGGCACCCTCGTCCCTCGGTCGGCACAGCAGGGCGCCCCTGCCTGTGGTTCACCCACGTGCTCGCCCACCAACAAAAAAAAAAAAAAAACAGACGACCTCCAATAATGATTACTAGGAACCTATAAACCTCCTTTGAACAACTGGCAAATAGCCTTTACATATAAGGACAACTTGGTTGGAATCATTGACTACACTTCATTAAGTACACATCAATCAAGACCGTCCAATCAATGTGTCAATATTGGATGTACAATTCATTAATCAACCTGGTCCGGCCACCTGATTAAGTGGCATTTGCGTGGGAAAATTGATCTATCAAATGGGAGTAGGACCATCAAAAACCTCTTCAAATGTCACCAGCTGTGTCAATCTTGATCGGGAACAAGGGCCCCACTCATAATGGGACTGTTTCGCCCGCGCCCGCGCTCCCAACGCCCAACCAAATCCACTCCAGCTGCACGCCCAACAACGGCCCATCATTCAAAATATGGAAAAGACTTGAGGTGTTTAGCGAGGCAAAAATATATCATGAAGGGAAATAGTCATCTAGCAGAAGGAGTCTCCACCACCCAGAGCTCAAAAATTCAAGCTAATGCCCCTTCTCCAAGTTTTCTTAGACAAGGGGCATTGGGGGGCAAATGATGGGCCAAGCCCAAATGGCCCAATCCATGTGGAAAGCCCAATCTTATAAAGACCCGCCAAGCCCAAAGTGGTCCAGGTCCAGTCAAGTTCATCAAGGAGCTATGGCTACATCATCAGGAGAAGCATCCAGGAGCCTCACCCTCGCCACCTTGGAAGGAGTCAGCCCTCTCCTCATCTGTGACCGAGTCTCATGGAGAGCACATCAACCACCTTGCCCGTTGAGAAGAAGTCGCGAGCTCCACCACAATAGCTATCTAGTTGCTAGTAAGTCGCCCCAATCTGTTAGGGGGCGACTATAAATTGTAAGTCCCACCAACACTCGGGGGGCATATCACATTTTTACCTGAGAACGACTCTCTCCTCTCCTTCTCAAAGTTTGTACTCTTTGCTCCCTGCACCATAGAGCTAATAAAGTACCCGGCAACCAAAGCCATTCAAGAGTGGACGTAGGTCACGATTGACCGAACCACTATAAATTCTCTCTCTCTCTCCTTCAATTTTCACATTAATTACTTATTACTTGACCGGTGGTGCCTAAAAACACATTTTGGCATCATCAAACACTATTGGGTCAACTATTTCCGCCATGCTTCCCTTAAATGTTTCTCATGTTCTTTGCCTTTCAAGTTGGCCACTGAAAAGCATAGAGGAGTAATCTCCATTTTTTTTCCTCATTTGGGAAAAGGTCATTGCCTGAGTCAAGGATTAATTCCTACTGAGATGCCAGGAAACTCTATCAGAACCATATCTGAAAAGGAAGTGATGCTACTGCATAGTGAATCTGCTGTGGATGATTCAATGTTTTATGATCGTTGCAAAGGGCAGCTTGGCCCAAAATGTCTGCTGACACAAGAGGTGTTAATGAATGGATGTCCTACTCTGGAACCAAGGCTTTCTGAGAAGACTTAGAGGAGAACCTTTGGAAGGACAAGGTTTCCAGTGCAAACTTCTTGTAAAGGACATGTTTTCAAAATATAGGCTGATATGAACTGATATTATGGCCGAGACTCACTTATCAGTTTGGTATGTGTTGGCCGATATTTAATTCCATGGACAAATCGCCTGAATCGTAACAATGAAATCAGTATCAAATCATAGTATCCACACATGAATCCTAAGATTTACCTACAAATGGGATTTCTTGCATGGATACGAATCTTTTTCTTATGATTCGATACAAAATTGTAGGATTGGGATAACAATGGTTATGCAAACGTAAAATTCGGAACATGTTGAGTTTGAAAGGGGGTGTTAAGTTAAAAATTATGATCATTCTGGATAACGAAGATCCATTAAGATCTTGAATTAGGTTGGATTTTTATTTTTTCTCCTAATTTTGGTTATTGTACTCAACTAGTCGTGTAATGCACATTGGGAAAATACATCATGAATACTAGATTTTGGAGTAAGACTCAAGAATATGATTTTGTTTGCTCAAATCTCTTTTATTTTATAAAGATTATGACCATTTCAATTTTAAAGATAAAAAGTTTGTACCTTTTTTTTCTAGGTTTTGTCTGTGACATTAGATGATTGGTCTGATGAAGACCTTGATGCTATGATTGAGGTTGGTGGTAATTCTTCTGCAAATGCAATTTATGAGGCTTGTCTTCCTAAAGGATTTGTAAAGCCCAATCCAGAGTCACCTCATGAAGAACGCATGAATTTCATCAGGTAAAATGTTTTGTCCCTGAATCTTGCACATGATATGATGAGGGGATGATGATCACTCAAGTCAGTGCACCTGCAGGTCCAAGTATGTGCTGCAAGAATTTTTGAAATCAGGCTTGCGGATATCTTCTTCAGGGAGCTCTCTCTGTTCAAGTCATTCTGGAAAGATTTTGAATAGCTCTCATGGCACATCAAACAAGACAGTAAATATTTAAGATACTTTTTATTTTCTTTATGTCTCCATATGTTTAATGTTTGCCTGTGGATCACTGTAAATATTTAAGGTACCTTTTATTTTCTTTCCGTCTCCATATGCCTAATGTTTGCTCGTGGATCTGAGTGGTGGGATGATAAGAAAGCATTTGATATGTCACATCATTTGTTTTTCCACTTGCGAGGACTCTCATCAGGTTGGGATGGCCTATTTGAGCTTTTGGTCCTAGGTCCTACCCTATGAAGGCCATCCTGGGCCTGGGTCACATGGTTTAGTCCTGAGCTAGGGATAGATTGTCAGGCTTAACAAATAAATGGTCCAGGTACAAGCTGAAAACATCCTCTAAAAGAGTCTGGATCCTTGCCCGTCTGTGCTGTCACAGATTGGACTTGGACCTGACATCTAGGCCCTGGAACTGGGCCTGGGTCTAAATCCTGTGCCCCACAAATTAATGTGTTGCATTTGGTCTGATCTTGGACACTGCCTGTTGATGCTTGACACCTCAAAGGTGTATTTTTGTAGGTGGTGGTTATTCATGAATGCCCCATGGTGGGTTCTGCAAGCTAATGAGTTTTACCGTGAAAATTCTGTTAACAATGCAATGTTGGGAGTGTGACAGGTGGGCATGGTAGAATATATTGGATTACTAAAAGTTAAAGTGATACAAGCAAGAGAGTTGGTTGTTATGGATATGAAAAGCAGTGATCCTTATGTTGTGGCAACCATTGGGGAGCAGGTCAGCTGATGTTCTGAAATTCAGTTATGTAGATAATAGATCAGACTGAATTGTAAAGATGCTCTTTGATTTTATGTGATAAAGGATTTTATGCCAATGTTTTCTCCCTTTTTTTCTCTCTCTCTTTTCCCCTAGCAGAAGGCTCAAACAACAGTTGTGAAAAGCAATTTGAATCCTGTTTGGAATGAGGAGCTTATGCTGTCGGTGCCCCAGGATTTTGGAACCCTTAAACTGGTGAGCACGCATGTCTTATTTGAATATGTACTGATACTTTTTCAATGACATTTCAGTTGATAAGATGGGAAACGATTCTCCTAACCACCAATATTGTTGAAATTTGTCATTGATTCAATTCAATACAACTCTCTCTCTCTCTCAGCAACTGTTTGATCAAGATATGCTCTCGGCTGATGATGTCATGGGAGAAGCTGAGGTCGACATCCACCCAATGGTCACAGCAGCTACAGCAATTGGGGATCCAACTATGTTTGCAGACATGCAAATCGGTAAATGGTTGCAGTCTGGCGACAATGCACTAACGAAAGACAGCACAGTAAACATTATTGATGGGAAGGTGAAGCAGGAGGTATCTCTAAAGCTTCAGAAAGTGGAGTCTGGAGAACTTGAACTGGAACTGGAGTGGTTGCCTCTGGTTCAGTAAGAGAAGTTTAATTCTATATGAAACACATTTGAGTTCCAGCTACTTGAATTGCAAGTAATTGGCCGGTTTGTGCATTTGAGGTGCTTTTGTGTTCGTTTGTTTTTATTCATGGTAATTTTTTGTTGCTGAAGTTGCAAACTTACCCCTGGTAATTTAAATGAACAGGCATTTGAATTACTGTATGATGGGTATGATTAACTCATACACAAGCATCTTTTCTTTTTCCTTTTTGTGGTAAACAACACAAGCATCATTGATGTTTCAAATATCTCATTTGGATCATAGGCAGGAAAGAATATTTGGATAACTTCACATTTGTGGTTTATACCTGGATAATATCAGAAAAGTTTTGGTCGAAAACAAGATAATTTTAAATATTAAAATTTAAATAAAAAGGGTCAAGAAACTAGTAATCAATGCATTTTTTTTTTTAAATGTCATGTTGGATTTTTGTTGTGATAATATCACTATAAATTCATTTGTATCAACAAATCGAGTTTATCGTGATGCTAATTGTATAATATCTTTGTACGCAATAAATTTAATATATAGGTGATATTTGTGAATGCTTTTCATGAATTGCAAGCGAGGTGAGAGGATAGAGTGCTCTAAAGTCATGTCAGTGTAATATCCACTGAAAAGCGAATGGAAAAGCATTTTTGACACCAGTAGAAAATGACTTTCAATGACATCAAAGAAAAAATAGTTGTTTTATCATTTTTTTTTTCTTCTTTTGGGGAAGATGGTGTCACGTCAAATAGAGAAAACTGATAAACATGAAAAATCAATTCCTTTTCCACCAGTTTTTCAAGGAAATAGTGTTAAATAAAGGTGTCATAACTTGTGAGGGCTCCTCTTTCCATGTGTATGGCCTATCTGTCCACTTTGTGTGCTCCTCTTGCCATGGGTGTGGGCTATCTTTCGACTTGTGGCCTTCCTCTTCCCACTCTTGTGGGCTCTTTTTCTCCTAGCTTGGGAGTCCTCTTCCCACTAATATGGGCTCTCTTGGAGTCTTGGGCCCCAACCCTCTAGGGTGGGGGTGGGGTGAAAAAAAGGGTGTTCTTGATTTTCAGAGTTGAATGAAGATGACTAAAACATATCTTCCATCCCACATCACAAATAATGTTCTAAGGAATAATTTCCCCATAAAAGAAAAATGTAGATACAGTCATACAGGTCATATTTGGGGTTTATTTTAGAATATTCACCGGATAATATTATAGGAAATAATTAATTTTTAAATAGTTAAAAATAGTGAATAAATACAAAATCATCTTCAGAGCCTTACACTGTCGATGTTGAGGGCAAAACATAAATTTTGATTTTCCATTCTACCGTAGGCAGCTCTATGAATTATGATTCTCAATTCTAGTTTATCATAGGCCAAATCTTTAGATTGACTATAATTCTTTGGATCCAACTGAACGTCCAACAAGTGCATAACCTGTAGAGGATGTTGTGAGGCTAGTGATTGCTGTGAGAAGGTTTCTTGCACAACCCTTTCCATTGCGGATTTCTTCTATTAAACGTAAGGTCTTTAGATTAAGATATTAGGATGATCAGATCGGATTTTTGATATTATGTAGGGAAATCTTTTATCCACACCACCACATGATTGCTTCCCCACCCTTTATACTTGCACCAATTGGGGTGGAAGGGTGCTTTTGTGATTCCCACTCATAAACGTTACCGTTGGTGACATCACTCGTGAGCAAAAGTGGCTCAAGAATTAGTCTAAATGGTGTATTGGCCCAAGAACGAAAAGTCAAAATCAACGTACATATCCCATTCATGTGTTAAAAGTTCAATTATTGATTTGGATAAGCTGTTCCAAAGTGACCATCCAAACGTATTTGCGTCACTAATTACGTCATTACATAGATCGATCCCGTGAGACTTTGATATAAATAAAGCTGAAGAAGAAGAAGAAGAAGAAGAAGAAGAGATCATGTCAAAATCCCCAGAAGAAGAACACCCTCAAAAGGCCTTTGGTTGGGCAGCCAGAGATGCTTCTGGCATCCTATCCCCCTTCAATTTCTCAAGAAGGTATTGCCATTATTTTTGTAAAAACTCCATAATTTGATTTCTAATTTTAGTTTTTGTATTTTCATGTTTTGTTGAAATTGATCAAGTGTTATTTCTGTTTTTGTCCCCATGTAAAAGATTTAATGAGAGCCAATATGAGCTTTTCTGTATGATTCTTTCTTGTATATATATTACTGTCCCATGAGAAAATTGTGAGACCTTTGACTTGTTAATGCTACCGAACTCTTAATATGATCTGTGATTTACCTAGTTCAAATAATATTAGAAGATTTAAGCTCTAGATTAAGTAATAGATTAAGCAATAGTATATGCAGTCCAGCTCAATGGGGCTCACTTGGGCCCGCCTTTGATCAGTATGTCATTTCATGCTCTCATCCCCCATAATCTAGCATCAGGCCCAATTTTACTCCCATTATCCACTGTTGGAATGAAGCTCTAAAAGATTTATGGTTAGAATGTCACTAAACTTTATTTCTATTAAATTAAGAGATAAGGATAATTTGACAAACCTGATTTTTTTTTACCCTTATACATATTGTTGGGTTTTTTTGTTGTTTCAAAAAATTCTAAAGGTGTTCTTTTGCTTTATGGTTAGTGTAGGCTATTGAAAACAAGTCATCCCACATTGCTAAAGTTCATCTTTTGAAAAGGTTTTATAAGTGTTTTCATTCATATATTTTCTAAGAACTTTTGAAGATTTTTGCCATGAGCCATATGCGTGCACATGAGTCGGGCTTGACTCCGGGTGGCCGGTCTCGGAAAATGAGAAGTATGATAAAATGCTTCTAAGTACTCAAGTTAGAGATTTTATTTCTGAAATTGTTGCTTGTTATTTGTTACATTCTCTGTAGTTGACTGTAATGACACATTGTGTTTAGGGCTAATGGGGATGACGACGTTACTGTAAAGATACTTTACTGTGGAATCTGCCATTCGGACCTTCACTATGTCAAGAACGAGTTTGGACATTCATCCTATCCGCTTGTCCCAGGGTATGTAATGAAAGTGTGGTAATAATAACTGGTTTACATTTAACAATTGCTGTCTTTGATTAAATTAGTATCGAATATTGAAATTGCTTATAGATAATTAATCTACCAAATCATCTTTTATATGAAAGGACTGCGCTTTCAATTTCTTTCTTCCTATTTATTTAAAAAACATTGTTCGCCTTTTCTTTTCTTTTTTTTCTGATAGGAAAATGAATTAAGCAAATCAAATCATCTTTTATAGGGTAGAACTGTCGCGACCCCGGAACGGATCCCCGGGCCCGCGACGTCAGTTTGGTGATGATTACTACTATTGAAGATTTTGTTTTCCCACAGGTTCCCGCGGTGAGGATTCCCAAAGACACGCGGAATCTGACTCACACGTACACGATTGCGGAAGCGTGTAGCAAAACACATCACGATAAGCACAATCAAATATTTAAGTGCTATCCCAATAATAAACAAGACATAGCATCAAAGAAAAGAGTTAACATGGCATTCCCAAACATGGTTCAAGTTATAAGTTTAACACAAAAGTAAGTTAAGTTTAGTACAACCCATAAGAGACCAATAAAGGTTAATACAATCTCAAAATAGCTAAAAGAAACCCCAAGACTAAAGGTGACGAAACTCGAGAACCAGACCGACATCTAAATGACATCGTCGGGCTGCCACTCTCTCACGGGAGTTGGCTCACAAGCCTCCTCCTGACGCTCCTCCTCAAAGGCAACGTCTCCTGCACCTGGGCACCAATAAACAAGGGTCAAACACGACGGTTTGGCAGGTAATCAATGTAGGCACGAACATGAACAATAACACTTAGAGAAAACATGTAAGCAAATCTTTGGTATGAAGTACTATCAAAGCTGAGATACATTTTTAAGAATACGATCAAAGCTGAGATACAAAACAAACTAGCATGAGTACATAATATATCATGAATAGTTACAATCCACAAAGAGCCCATCCTTTCTCTATCATTTATATAATGAAAAGAGCAAGCACGCACGACAAGCACGATATACATAATATAAGCACGACACGATTTCCCACAAAGACGGGAATTCCGGCCGCGGAACCGGACACGCACGATGTGTAATAAATACACGACCAGTCTGCAGACAGTCCACATGTTTAAAGACCCCCAGACAGTGGATCAAACCGAAAGGGCAGTCTAAGCTCAGTGGTGTTTACTTAATTCATGAATGCACAAAACACGCGAAACACGGTCTAAACACGTCGAGATAAGAAAAAGGGGGAAATCACTTATCGAAACACGATGAACACGACTAGCACGGGCATAATTAATATGCATAACACGCTTAGGAAGTGATCCCCTTCTTCTTGGAACACATTTTCGAAACTAGCTTGTACTAAACTTCAAAACGAATACACGATGATTTTCATTATATCAAACTAAGGTACGAACACAAAGCCTATCAAGCACATGTGAGGACCCTTGATTGATCTTTGTGTATTCGAAGCCCAAATGTTGGAATTTGGAATAGAGTTGGTGTCCCGGAAGTTCAAGACATCTCGAGTTTCGAGTACACAATATCAAGCTAAAGGTCACTTAACATGTTCTAGTTTTCACTCTTGCAAAACTTCTTCAAAACTAGGAATTGGTCAATTTCGGTCAGCTTGCGGTCAGCTGGCGGCTAGCCGAAATAGAAACTGGCGGCTAGCCGTAAGCTGACCGTAGGGCTGACCGCTGAAAACCCAGGTCTGATGTTGCTCTCTGGAAAAGGAACCGTAATAATTTCGGTTGGTTTACGGTTAGCCGCAAGGGAACTGGCGGCTAGCCGTGAGCTAACCGCAGGGCTGACCGCAGGACCCTGAAGCAAAAATCAGCTACTGGAAAAGGAACCGCTGATTTCAGTTGGCTCGCGGTTAGCCGAAATGGGAATTACGGCTAGCCGCCAGCTGACCGAAACTGCACGGGAAGTACAGTTCAGTGCAGATTTTCCATATTTCCTTCTTCTCTTCTTCTTGTTTTTCATTCCACCTGCACTCCCTGAGCCTCCATGCTCTCCAAGGGATAAAATACACATTTCTCACAATCTCAAACATCCAATCCAAGGAAAACATGATCATGAAGCTTATAAACATTTTCATATGCAAAATTTCCAAAAACAACAATGTAGCTTAAAATACACATGCACGATGGTCCTATAGAGATTACTTGCCTTGACCAAAGCTAACAATACTCTTCTTCAAGCACTTCCTCAAGCTAATCCCACACTATAAGAAAAACCAAGAAAACACACAAAACTCACTCAAAATGGAAACAAGGAACCCATTTTCCAAATAGGGTTTGAAAACATGAAAAACATACTCTCAAGGAACCAAAATGACTCAATGGAGAGTAGGAGTGGAAACCCTTACCTAGAAATGGCCAAGCAAGAGGGAGGGAAAGAAATGGAGCTCTTGACCAACTTGAAAACTCAAGAAACTTGTATCAATAGGAAGCTTGCAAGGAGATGAAGAAAATGGTAGTCTTAGAATCTTCTTTGGAGCTCTCTAGCTAGATCAAACAAGATGGGGAAGATGGAGAGAAAAGAAGCTCTTCCTTGCCCTAGGTCAAGAAATTGCAGAGATTTGGGTTTTAGAATGAAAAGAGCAAAGAGGGGAAAGAGATGAGTTACTTAAGGCATTAGCAAGTGGGGCCCAACTGACTTGACTTTGAAATGGCCAGAACATGATCTTGTGGGCCTCGGATGACTTCGACGAAGAAGGATAAAACGATCGTCGAAATATCTACTTTCCAAAAAGTATATTTTTGCCATGGTTTTGAGATCTCGAAAATTGTGTCCAGATTTATGCAAGAAAGACAATTTTACCCTCTTTGGGCCAAAACATGGGTTTTTGGGCTTCAAACATGAATGGGCTTAAAACGAAAGTTGTAACACATAAAAAGATCATTCAAATGAAATCAAAACCACACTCACACGGAACACGACACGACTTTCCAAGCTTACACGTGCACTCAGGCCTTCCTGAGTGTGTCTGACTAATACTAAACGTTCTCAAAATTCCCAAGCTATGACCAAGACTAACTAATCATTTCTAACTCACCAACACTACACCCACTTAGTACTAAACACATACTAACCGCACACTAATCGAATTGGTCTGGGTCGGGGTCTAACAAGAACTATCGACCTCAATTTCTCTCTTCTTGTTGTTTCAAAAATATTATTTGCCTGATTTTTTTTATAGGGAAATGAGTTAAACTAGGGCTTTTGTGAATGGCAATGGAATGGGTTGATCTCAAATTAACCCCCTTTGGCTCTATTGATGTCCCAGCCTGTTAAAAACATGATTTTGGATTGCCCCAGCTTAAAATGTTAAGTATGTCATCAAAAGGTGCATTTTATCAAGGCCACTTTTTGTTTCAATTTGACTGAAAATTGATTCAAATAGACATGGACTGTTTGACAAAAGTTGTGAGGTTTGACTACACTACTTATACTTTTGTGACAACTTTGCCTATGTAGACATGTTTTCTTTTTCAAATTAAAAGAAACATACCAAACAATCTACTTGTGAATGGATCTATTTGAATCAACTCCAATCTAAATTCAATAAGCTCTATTTTAATTAGTTCAAACTTGCCCAACAAGCCCTAAGTTAGTTCTTTGGTCTAACTAAGTACTTGCATGAACTTATACAATTCTAACCTTTGAAGTCTTTGAAATATAATGCAAAAACTATTGATCATCATCGAAGTCTTATCCCATCACAACTCTATACAGGCACGAGATCACTGGTATAGTGACTGCAGTCGGTCCCAAGGTAGAAAAATTCAAAGTTGGCGATCACGCAGGCGTTGCGCCCGTAGTCAGATCATGTAGAGCATGCAACAACTGCAATCAAGGGTTAGAAAATTACTGCCCAGGAGCAGTGTCGGCATTCAACGCCATTGATCATGATGGAACAAGAACCTACGGTGGATATTCGGATATCATTGTTGTCAATCAGCATTATGTGATCAGGTTTCCCAACAGCTTGCCTTTGGACAAGGGCACCCCACTATTGTGTGCAGGGATTACAGTGTACAGCCCTATGAAATATTATGGGCTATGTGGGCCCGGCACACGCTTGGGAGTGGTTGGGCTAGGTGGGCTCGGACATGTGGCAGTCAAGTTTGCAAAGGCTTTTGGGATGAAGGTTACAGTCATCAGCACATCCCCAAGCAAGGGGAAGGAAGCTATTGAGCGACTCGGTGCTGACTCGTTTCTAGTAAGCAGTGACTCGGAGCAGATGAAGGTAATAGCTAATAACAGATGGGCAGAGTCAAAATTGATTGATCTGGCATGAACTTGTTGTTAGATATAATTTATTAAAAAAAAAAAACACTGTTTTGTTTAGACAGTGGGGATTGAATTATAGAAAATAGACCTTGCAAACACCCCTTTTGTTCTTAATCACGGCCCATTATATTTTTGATAATGCATCATCAATCGCGTCAATGGGGTCATGTGTTGGAATCCCTGGGGACGCATTTCCTTACACGCTGGTCATTTGGTGTGAAACTCTCCATGTGTGGAGCCCCACACGTGATGGGTTTTGTTGTTAACTAACAAATTGAACTTTTGGTGTTTCTGCTTATTAACATGAACCACATCAATTCAACCGGCTTGGAAAGAAAGCCAATTTGGCTGTGCCTATTCATAATTTTGGCCTTCTAGGCCGGGGCCAATTTTGGCTGTGCCTACTCTACTAGATAGATGTATTTAATATCTAGTATCTTTTCTTTTTCATGTAGGCTGCCATGGGCACCTTGGATGATATACTTGACACTGTCTCTGCCTTTCACCCTATTTCTCCATTGATCGATCTCCTGACAACTAATGGGAAGCTGATCCTGTTGGGCGCACCAGAGAAGCCACTGGAGCTATCCGTCTTCCCTTTACTCCTGGGTAAGTGGGCCTTTCAACATGGGTTTTTTTTTATTTTAATCAGGATCCCTCACTCCACACCAAGTCTAATCCTGGAATCTGATTTATGTTATCATGGATGAACCAAGCCCCAATCTCAAATTCAACCTAGTCACGTTTGGTAATAAGTAAGGAATCCACGAGAAATCAACAGATTTGAGAATTTCCCAGGGGAGGAATCTATAGATCTTATGATTCTTCACTACCACTGGATCAATAATTCCTCACCGGGGATTTGCATAGTTGAGAATTTCACATTGATATTGGTATATATCGATAAATATAGTTGTAGAAAAATAGGATTTAGTGTGCAAATCCACGTAAGTGGGGTGGTCGGATCTGAAAATCCTATTAAATGAATATTTTCATTCATCCAAATCCTTAGGAATTTATAATTGCCAAATATGAATTTACTACGACTTTAGGGAAGCCGAAAAATTTTTCCCTAGATATTTGGTTACCAAATGTGACCTAAGTTTGAGGATTCCTTACTGAGAATTTGTATTGCTAAGGATTTCACATTGATATCATATTGTATTGACTTAAAATACATTATGGGCTTTGTTATACCAACAACCAGTGTCTGCCACATGAACTGGCCTGACCAAGAATTTTAAATCATTGGGCCTATTCAAAATGTGGATTCTCCTACAAGTCATGGACAACCCTATATATGTACAGATAGGGCGGCCCACCGAGTGATCTGGGCCCACATTCCGGTGAGACTGAGAAATAAGGCCTACAGTCAGCCCATTCGATTTTGATTTTGATTTTGATTTTGTAGGGAGGAAGCTTGTGGGTGGGAGCGGCATTGGAGGAATGAGAGAGATACAAGAGATGATGGATTTCGCTGGGGCCCACAATATATCGGCAGATATTGAAATCATTCCGATGGATTATGTGAACACGGCCTTGGACCGGCTCGCCAGAGGTGATGTCCGATACCGTTTTGTCATTGATGTGGGGACCACCTTATCTGCTTAGGCAGCCGTCCATCAGGCTGGGCCATCTTTCATGATCACTGTTGTCAACTATCAGCAATTTTATCTTTCTATGTAGATTGATGCAGAGATTGCAATCATCCAGATAATAATGCCTTTTGTCTTAGTGTATCTATTGAGAGAAAACAAACCAAGTTGGTCACTTTTTTTGTTATATTTTGTTTGGGCTGTTCATCTGTGAGGTAGACCATCCAGCATTCCTAATGTTGGTGGGTCCAATCATAATAAAAGGCTCAAATTTATCATCAGTAAGGATCAATGTTGTTCTTGTGGTTGTGTGGTGAAATGACTGAGATCATCTACATGGTGGCTATTGTTGTGGAAAACCATGCTGGAATACTTAGTCAAGCTGATTTGGACATCAGCTTACATCTTGGCTAGGCTATCAAAGAGGGTCTGTGTTTAGATGATCCAGATTAGACCACATTGAGCAATCCCAATTGTCCTGATTATTTCATTCTAATCTTGGATTCCATGGAATCCAATTACCAAATGGGCACAAGTGTTCAATAGAGACATGTTAATTAGAGCATCCTCTCTAAGGTTGAGATTGGATATGAATAAAAATGTTAACCTGTTACAGCTTACATGTGTGAACTCAATCCAAAGTCAACCCATTCATTAATGAAGTGAAAATTGTTAACCTGTTACAGAAATTAGTTTGAGTCTAGTTGAGGGTAAGGTCACTAATTGCAACCCTTAATTAATGTGTCTAGTGAGATCAAACAAATTTTATTAATGTCCCAGCACCTTAAAACCATCATAAATATGAAAGTTGGGGTTGTCAAAAGCCCCTAATTCAATACAGACCATAGTATCAGTGCAAGGACCACTTTCTACAAGTTGTACTCCATGTGCAAAAGTAAATGATCATAAAACAGCAATCACAAGTATTTCTTTTCTAGGTGGTAGACATGTAGTGGTTAGGTGGGCCCTCGAGCTTCTTTATTAGTTTATTAAAAGACTTCAAAATAGTATAAAACTTTTCGTTCATTTTCAAAAAATTACCTGAAGATTTCAATATTTCAAAAGAATATAAAAGTTTTTCACATGTCTTTCAATCAACTCCTCACGATAAAGAATTTTTGAAAAATGAAAAAAATACCTTTATTTCAATTTTATTTTCAAAATTTTTCTTTGATAAGTATTTAAGAGAAATGATCGATTCCAACCCAAAAGTCCTAGCGGGACCCACTTCAAATACCATTTTTTGCATAGATGGGAAAAAAAGGGTTTACGTGGATTTCAAATGACTGAAAAATTAGCTTCGTTAAATTGTTATAATCATAAGAAACAAGTTGAGACTTGGGTCATATATGAATCCAGAGAAACGAACCATAGGACCTATTCTGGCATTGTCATAGGTGACTGAACCATCACAAGAAGGTACCCTAACATCAGCATTTGATCAGTGAGGCCTATAAAGTGATTTTTTTGGTTAATTTTGAAGACATAAGAATGTTAATAAAAGTACAAAACTTATCATAAGGGTATTTTTATTATTTCTCAAAATATTTCATGAAAATAAATTTGATTGAAAGAAACATGTAAAACTTTTATACTCTTTTGAAATATTAAAATCTTCAGGTGCTTTTTTGAAAATCTCCCTTAGTTTATTGATATAATCCAAAAGGAAGAAGAGTATAATGATTACAAGAATAGAATACAATAGCACATGTGGTTTGTTTAATGATATCTTTCAGACAGTAATTAAAATAGGCCATTGAAGGGATTACATTTACACTCTCGGTAAACTTCCCATTTGATATCGTCATAATGCTGATGTAAGATTTGAAACACAGGGGCATGTTTCTATCTATCAATTTCATGCTCATTTTCGCTATAACTTATGTGCCTGATTTTAGATGTGGGCTGATATGGATGCATTAACTGATCCAAATTGCACAATTCAACCCTGATACATTATAGATTAATAGCCTTTATGTGGATTGTACTTGTGACCTAAATGTAAATATACAAGTAAATAGATTAAATCTTCTCTTTTTGAATTTTGTACAATAGGCATACCTACAATAAATCAAACTTGCTCATGCTACATATCTCCCATCCATTGACCTACGACCAAAATTTACATCAAGCAGAGTGCACCTAGCTATTGGATTGATCGCATGTAAATTATTTTACCCAAGCTAATCGTGTTTTTTAGATACGATCAATCAACGATCATGATTTCACTCCAATTGAAAAAAACTTATTGGGTGATTGTATAATTTTGGTTATGTGATATGAGTAGTTTGGATTCATGAATCATTTGATCAATAGTAGCGTTATTCAGAAATTGACCATTTGATCATAAATGATTAGCGTCTATTGGGTTGATGAAGTGGAATTTTTCAACTCAAATGCAGCATCTTTGGGAGAAATCTCATGAACTTCATGCGGTTGTGAATCTTTTCTACTACTAATAATTTTAAGGAAAACATAGGCATTTAAATCCTTTTACCTTTTTAATTAACAACATTGATGATTGGTCAGTGTAAGCTAACACCGGAGACTTGTAAGAAAGTTAAAGTTCTCTTCTTTTTTTTTTGATAACTCGGGATTCCCAGTTCTTTGAGTCAGAATAATCCCGACGGGTCCAGGAGAGAAAATCAGGTAAATACCCCTGCGGCCCCAGTGTGGTAGGACAGTTTCGAAAGTCCTCTTTTGATATTATTGAATTGTCAATCCACTAATAGCTAATTAGCTATGTGGTTAGGCATCTCCTTCTCCACACCTTAGTATTTCTTGCAGTAATAAATGCTATTGAATTGATTTCATTTAACCCCATTTGATAGTAACCCAAATTTTGCCTCTATTTTACATTTTCCCCTTTGTCCCTCTCTTTAATGGTCATCAATTCCCTGTTCCGAATCATTTGTTGATATATAGTTCCATAACTAAACCTTTCTCATCTTAACAAAGTTATGGGCAGACACACTTAATCTGATATGCTTTCTATTTTTGAGGTAGCAACTGCAATTTTGTACCAATCCCATTCCAAGTCTGCAAATGTTCTCCCACGACCAAATAGCATACATCATACAGTCTAGCTCAGTCAGGCCCATTTGGGCCCACCTTGATCACTGAAGACCCTTTCACACTCTTATCTCTGCTTGGCCTCGCACCAGGCTCTATTTTACTCTAATCATATATTTAGTTATATTGGATTGAATCTCAACAAAATTATGATTAAGAGATTGCTAAACTTTATAGCTTTAAAGCAAGAAAGATGAACAGACAAGGTTGATCATTTTGTTGACTCTTATATACAAAGAGGGATAACCCAAAGGGATTGGCCGAGTGGTCTGAACCACGATTAGGTATTGGTATCAACCCCCGATTCTCTCTTTTTTTAAAATAGAAGGTTGAGTGTACTAATGCTACCACTTTAGGACCGCGGGTAGAAACCCTCCAATAGAAAAAAGAAAAAAAAATCGAAAAAAAAGGGAAACAATTATATATGCAAATCCCTTGCACCCAACAACAACTGCTGGTCCTTGGTAGGACAGCTGTGGCAACTAAATGGACAGTTGAGAAAAAGTGGTCCCCACTGCTGGTACTTGGTAGGATGGCGGCTATTGCCTAAAGCAGAGATCCATCTGAAGCTCCTGTGGGCCATAGCAAATTACCACTCCCATCCAACGGTCACCAGACGCAGCACTTTCCACTAATGATGGCCCGCCTCTCTGCATGATCTCCTAATCCAACGGCCAATAATGCCCACAAGTGGGCTCACACTTGGCCTTCCACCTGTCCCTGATAATTTTTTCTTTTAACAGCACAGTCAAAACCACTCTCACACTCTCTACTGCTGCTTCAATCTTCTCTCCTCTGCTTTTCTCTTTCACAGTCAAAACCACTTGACTGCATATAAATATTCCAGCTTCCGTACCCAAAAAAACACACACTCTCTCTCTCTCTCTTTGCAACCAGCTTTGCGTCTCTCACACCTTTTCGCCTTTTCTCTCACTCTTTTCTCTCCTCCTTTTACGAGCATTGTCTTCGTCAGCTGTTCGTCGGGTCGAGAGAAAGTGCTTGTTTTGTTTTGTAGGGTTTGATCGAATATCGTATTCTCCTTACCGATTTTCCTACACATATGACTTCTAAATCCCTTCCTCGGATCTCCATTTCCATCTCTGATGTAGAAATCCTATCGGAAGTTGCAGGAATCTGATTCAGTGTGATTTCTAGGGTTCCGTCGATTCGAGAATTGACGTGACAAGAAGCTCTGGGTTTCTTTTTTTTTTTTTTGTTACGGGAATTACTGTTTTCGCTGCAGTTTGATTGGATTCTGTCGACTTTTCTAGGGTTTTGAAGTGTGTGGGTTCTGAATGGAGAGAAATAGCTAGGGTTTTGAGAACGAGCTCCGGAAGTAGCGCCGGGTGGTGGATCAGGTTCCTCTATAATTTTGATGCTTTTTAAGGTTTTGAGGAGGTTTGATTGATTGTTTTGTGAATTTTGTTACGAAAATCAAGCGATACGGCGCTGTGGAGGTGAATGGCTTGGGTTTTGGGCAGATTTTGTGGAGTTTTTTGGGTTTTGGAAAGGATTGGCTGAAATAGCAGTCTTTTTGCCACTTTCTGATGCGATTTTGGCGGTTTTAGGGTTTTTACTAAGTTGTTTGATTGAGCTCCTGCAAGTTTCGTTAACAAGAATGTCTTAAGGATGGAATGGATGGGAACAAGTATTGTTCTAGTTAGATGCTGTTGTAGTTCATAGAGAAGGAAGTGGATCCGAGACTTGTGTTGCTTTTGAAACACGCATGTGAATGAGTTGCAGAAATCGTGGGTTTGGTCTGCTTTTCTGTGATTCTACGATTTTGAAGGTGGTGAGATTAAATTCCTTCACGCATTTGTGGGAGTTTCTAGATATCTCCTTTTCCAAAGCAAACTCGTGAAAGAGCACTGTATTAATCAGAGAGGTTGAGGTCTTTTTTTCCAGGTTCTGGGGCAGGCAAAACCTCGTATACAATGCAGTTTTTTGTGGATTTAACTTTGTAATTAAGTGGAATGTGTAGGGTTCTCTCGTTAGTATCTGCTTCAACAACAACTGAGGTGTCTTACCCTAGAACCATGTCGGATTTCTTCAACACATGAATAAACACTGTTCAAATGGCTGGAAATATCTGTTGTTTTGCAACATTGGGTCTTTTTCATGTTTTGTAATCGACTAGACGTCGTTATGGATGCTTTAGAATCAGTTTAAAAGTGAGATATGTGTAGCCTTCATTTATCCAATTGAATTGAGTATTTCTGAATCTTGATTTCCAGGTGGAAGATGTGGATGGCACAGCTGAGAATGTGAAGGAAAGCCATTAAAGGGGATACTGAGGCTGAAATTTTGGAAGTAGCAAGTGCTTGTCATGTTAGGCTTTGCTATGGAAGATATAGGGCTGTTCAAGCAAGGATGGAAATGGTTTCTATCTCAGAAGCATATATTTTTGGGCACACAAACTGCATTTTGCTGTTTCAGGGATAAAATTACTTGTTTGGTTGATCACCATTGGCCTATGGTTTCTGCCGGGTGTGTGAAATTGTGGAAGTTTCTATTGCTGTTGCTGTTACTGTGGAAGGACTGTTTTGTCAGGGGTTGTAGGTCCTTGATCTGTCTGGGTCCTACAACAGTGTTTGTTGTCATGTGGAGTTGCTTTCTTAGCTTGACATCAACAACCTGCCTGATTTATGTGCTTCTGGTACTTGTAAGTCCTTCTATACTGATTTCCCTTTTGCATGCATTTAAAATTTTCAAGTTTCTCCATTGCTTCTCTTGCTTTGACGTTGATATAGTGATAAAGTGCAGAATCTCAACGCTGAATTCTATATTATAAAAGCCTGTTGTATTGTCCTCCATATATTGTTCTTCCTTTCTTCTGTAATTCACTTGTTTTTTTTTCAATTGATGAAAAATGATTAGATGCTATGCTACACCCTTTCAATTTGTGGGTTCCATTGTTCTTAAACGCAAATCACTCATTAATCCTACGGTCCTACCAACTATGAATTATCACTGGACCCACTATTCGATTCATCAAGTGTAAACACAGCATTGGCTCCATTATGCCAGCCTACTCAATTGGAGTGGAATTTGTGCTGGTGATTTTTCACAGGGAATAGTGTTTATAAATGGTTTGGATCCAAAAATGATGGGTGGATGAAGCGGCAGTATTGTTAAAGAAAATAGATGAAAGGTTGGTTGCTCATTAATAAAATTTACCATTCAATATTAGAAAAAGGAAAATGGATGAATGGAGGAGGGAGAGGGAAGAGGGGTGGTGGGGGAGCATAGGATCAATTCTATTAAGCAATTGAACCTTCTTTCTTTCTAGAGGATTTGTGATTGTATGTATCTGCCTTTCATTTGGAATAGTGAACTTGCTTGAATTGGGGGAAAAAACCTGGAAGCCTTGATCTGCTTTGATAATTCATTATGAAATCTCTATTATCCAGGCAGCCGGGGTCGCCTGAAAGGTATTCATTTTCCTCTCATGTGAGATGTATGATGTCTCCACCTTTGACCAAGTCTGATTGCTTTATTGGAAAGTTTTCAAGGCCAAATGAACAAAACTGAGAGACTGACATGGATATGGCTAGAAAACAACATAATATTAATTGGTTGATGCAGGTAAATTGGAGCTTTGAGTGAAGCTTGACCCAGTGAACTTGTAAAAGCTTCAATACAGCAGCTAAAATGTCTCCAAATGGATTGGACACAGTGAAAAGATGGGTCCCACATTGTAAATCCTATGATTCTTTTGCTTCCGTTCTTTAGAACTAAACTTTTATAATGTTACCAAACAAGTTCCGAACTATGTATTCTCAACAGAGTAATTTAATATAATGTTACCAAACAAGTTCCAAACAATATATTCTCAATAGAGTAATTTAATATAATGTTGCAAAACAAGTTCTATAGAGTATATAGTCTCGGCACAACCTGATCTCTACACAAAATTGGGAACAACATGAGAACGATGCCAAACGGGCCCTTACTGTCTTATGAGCAAGATAACCATCAAATTGAGGTTAAAGATCTTGCATAGGGATACAAGTTCGGATGGAATTGATGGTTGGTATGGAGGAGGTCATGGATGAAAATAGCGGCCGCTACGCTACGGCTGAAAATAGCACCTGTAGCGTCCGCTATGATACTGCTACGGCCGCTACAGGACGCTACGGCCGCTACGGGGTGAGAAAAAATCTTATTTTCCAATTTTTTTTTTAAATGCATAATAAGACTTATTTTATTTCTTCTTCTCTTCAAATAACATTTCTACACAACTCTTCTACCCTTTTATGTTTAAAAGAACACCAAAAAGCATATGATCTCGCTGAATTACAGTCAATATAGAGAGGTCTTCTCAATGATTCTTCTCTAAGTACATCCTATTAGACACCCCCTTTGGTAGATGTATTTTTTTCTCTAGGTACTCTTAAGTCTTGACTTCATAATATAGTTTTTTTTTTTATAAGCCTTTCATTAGTTTCTAAGTTAGTATAACTAAGCAACATGAACACATGTAAAAAAAATGATCATTACTATTATTTTCTATTTATACAGCGATACAAGACCTCATACAGTGAGGGGACCGCTACGCCCCCTTACCTTAGTTACTTTTGCAAAAAAAAATACATTTTCTTTCATTTTACAATTTTTTGGATTTTCTGGAATTTTTTCAGATTTTTTTGGCGATTTTTTCAAATCGCACCGCTACGCCGCTACGTATCTCCGCTACGCTACGTATTGCCCGCTTCGTAGCGTTTTTCCCGCCGCTACCGCTATTTTCATCCTTGGAGGAGGTAGTGGGGGTGTCAAGTAAGATTATAGATTCTCAGAGGAGGGTTTGGTCAGCTAGATTAGCAAACCAAGTTGGTTCTAGAAGCTTCTATGCTGTATTGCTGCATGGTTCTCTTCACTTGATCCTGCTTTGTGAGATTATATATAAAAAACTAATTGCTTTAGAAAAATACCAAGTTTTTATAGAGTTGAGTGTTAATGCCATTTACCCTTTGACTGTGCGTGAACTCATTGTTCTTATATGTGTTTTGATGGTGAAAGTCTGGATTCTTTAGGGAGGAGTTAAGCTTGTTTGCAAGTTTTTTTACAATGATTTTGAAAGGCAATTGATATTTTGATTCATCATTTCAGGGTGCTGCTGGAGCTGTTGTTCGGTACTTAGGTTACACCCCTGGTCTTTTTATTGCTGGGTTGTTTGGGATTTTGCTTATGTGGATGTATGGTAATCTTTGGATAACAGGGATGTTGCTGATAGTAGGAGGTATATTATCATCTCCCTGCACCACTGACTTTAGTCTGAGTTATACAAAATTTATGCTCTAAGCTATTATGTAATCTGCATCTTTTTTTTTTTTTTTAAATCATATTTATAACTCTCTTCATCCATTCCATTTCATCACAAATCTTAGATGCAAAATTTTCTCGACCTGGAAATCATTAGAGAGTTAAGACTGTATCTTGCTAATGCAGGTTATGTCTTCTCTTTAAATCATGCACGGCTGGTTATCCTCATGTCAACCATTTATGCTGTCTACTGTGTCAAAGTTCGTGTTGGATGGCTTGGAGTTTTTCTTTCGGTGAACCTAGCCTTCTTTTCTAATGAGCTCTTCAACTACTTGCTCCAAGTATATGATGGTTCCAGTGAAGGCACGCAATTTGAAGAGCACAAGGAATCAGAACCCATCCCAGAAGATTTCTCTGGAGACTGTGAATATTTTAGCCCTGCAAGTGAGTCAGAAAATATATTCTCATGCAAGTCATCCAGTAAAACAACTAGTACAACAAATGTGGTGAATACTCAAAAAAATTCTGTTAGCAAGGTAGTCAAAGCAGATTCAAGTTCAATCGATGAGATGAGGAGGATTTTGGATAGCTTGGATCATTATGATGCACTAGGTTTCTCCCGTAACAAGAGCATTGACGTCTCACTCTTGAGAAAAGAGTACCGAAGAAAGGTTCGTTTTACCTTTTATGCCCATTTGTTTCATGTACAATTGCACTCTTCCTAATTAGGATCTGCTTTTTCTCTACTTTTTCTATATGCGAGTATTCAGTATGTGTATGGATTTCTTGTACTTATATTTACTTCTGCTCTACCCAGGCTATGCTTGTGCATCCTGATAAAAATATGGGAAGCCCATTAGCAAGTGAATCATTTAAGAAGCTACAGTGTGCATATGAGGCAAGTTTATGTAATGGAAATGGATAGTTTGTCGGTTCATTGAATTAGACACTCTTAACCTGATGCCAACAAGTGTGTTACTTTTAGTTGCTTGTTTTCTCTTTTCTGCAAGTCATAACAGTGATTAAGTTTTTGCAGGTTCTTTCAGATTCAACAAAGAAGAGAAGTTACGATGAGCAATTGAGGAAAGAAGAATCCAAGAGGGTTTGTCAGAGGTCTTGTGGCACTTCACAACAGGTATAACATGATTTGGACACATTGGGGCCAGCATAGACTCCATGCAAAACTCATTCAAGTACCTTATCGAGTTTTTCTAGTTTAAACAGTATTTATATTGTGATCTTTTTCTTTTTATATTTTTGTGCGCCCAATTAAGTTTTTGAGATTGTGTTTCATTTTATTTTATTTTGAGCTCTTGTGTTAATTAAGGACTTGATTGAGTGAATAGATTTTTCTCACAGATCAGGTAGAGTTCTTGATTATTCTAGAAGATGCTTCTAATACTTTTCTTTGGACTTCAATGGCTAGCAAATTTTTATGAGATCTATAAAGAATGATGACATATACTTCTTCTCAAGTTTTATATTTGTAATAAGATATACATACATTAGACATTATTCCTTTTTCCCTATAAGAAGGTTTTAAGTTTCTGTCAAAATCATTTTCATCATCCTGGTATCTTTTTTTGGTTAATGATCAGGACACCTATTATGCATAGCAGTCCCATCTTTAGTTGCAAAACATCAATGCCAATCCAAAAGAAAAGGTTGCAAAATGTCAATGCTCCCATTGAAATTTATTTCCACACTAAAACCCAAGATGTATTGTATGACTGTGTCTTTCGAATATCATCTAGTACAATACATCAGCAAATGCAGCATTGTATTCTTGGGGCAGCACAAGAAATAGCATTCATCCATATTACCATCATTTTTAATTTTTTAAAACATTCACACAATACTCAAGATTCAATACTTCATTCTTTTTTAATTTTTATATCTTTATCCACCTTCAATTCTTTTTTGACAAGAATATTGCATTTTGGTGTGACATGTGCATTAGTGACAGCAATGTGAGCCTTTTCTGGTAACTAGTATGCCCTTTAGATTTTGTCCATATCACTATCAGCAATGATTCTTACACTATCAGCAATGATTTTGTTATACATTGTGATTGACTTGATGCGATGGTTTAAATTTGAGGTGTTGGTTTTTTATACTCTCCCACTTTTATATGCCTCAGTGTCAAGTTGGGTTATGTGTGTTAAATTTGTTATCTTTTAAAAATGCTCTTTTTGACATGTGGCTCTGAAATTTTCCATTTTACCTTCTTTTCATATTGCTTACGTCCTACAACCATCAGGCTGGGGTGGATCATCGTTCTGAAGAGTCCAGGTGTATACCGTGCACCAAGTGTGGTAATTCACATCTATGGATATGCACCAGTAGGACTAAGGCCAAGGCTAGGTGGTGTCAGGTTAGGGTAATTTGTATTTCTCTGATATTTTACAGTATGTGGTTACTTATTCACTGCTTTTTAAACATATTTTGAGCCATGCTGTAATGGAGAAATTATAAGGGTAGTTTTTGGTGTCAGGAGTGTTTCCTATACCACCCTGCTAAAGATGGAGATGGATGGGTTGAAAAGATGCCTCAAAAGGTATTTCATCCTTTTCTTTGCAAGGAGAATCTTGCTTGGTTAATCTTCTCTCTTGTTTTCTTATATCTGCCTTTTCCAAGCAAAATGCTTGATATCTCTCTGTGCTAAATTAGTTCTTCCAGTAATTTAATTTCATGGATCATCCTGCAGAACAGAGATATATTTCTTTTCCTCTTTACTGGTTGAATCTAGGCAATATTATGCTCAGCTATATCTCCACTAAATTCAATAGATTTGGTAGTGGAGAATGAACAGTATGATGGCTGTCAGTTGAACAGCCTCATTATTTCCAACTTACATTTTAGTATGACAACATGAATTCCTTGGTTCAATTTCTTTCAAGGCTTGGTATGACTTTTTTTTTTTTACTTTGCATTTTGTGCTTCACCCTTTTTGATAATTTTTTTATTACAATATACAGAAAGTATGGATCCCATGCATGAACACCTCTGGCTCTGTAGAGTTCGTCTTAATTGAAGTTGGTGTGCCAATCTTCTAACACATACCCACTTTAAGATTTATTGCTGTTTGTTTCATCTGGTTCTTTTAGTCGCAACTCCATAAGATTAGCACTTGATTTTCCTTTCTTGTTTATTGCTCTTCATACTTTATTTTCAGTAAAGTTGCCACTGTTTGGCTTTAAAAAAGAATATATTTGCCTGACGACATTATAATGCAATTCAAATCAACAAAATCCACTTGATTGGTTTTTAATGAGCTCCAAATTCCTAGAAATCATTAACTAGCAAGGAAAGTTCAGCAAATTGACATGAAAATAGCCACCTAGTGTTGATTTCCTTGCCCAAATTTTATCCACGACAAGGTTTTTATGTCAACACCCTAGTTTTGCAGAGAGAACAAAAATGAAAGAAGGAATTGTCAAGCTGCTGTTACTAAAATAGTGTATAGATTAAAAAAAGGGTCTTAAATGCAATCTTAGCCATTGGATTCTGCAGATTCTGTAATCCTGCCATTATATTTTAATTTAAACTCTCCTTCTTACCCATATTAGTTACCATTGTAACTTAAATTGAAAATTCCCTGTTCACCTATACTAATTGTTAAATGACAAGCACAACAGAAACACTAAAAGTGAAACACATCCAAGCTATTCGGATGTCCAGAGTGGTTCAACATGTTGCTATGCTGGCCGAACATGGGCCCATGTGGACCATGGGCATGATGTTGATGTTGGCTATTGTTCTTAGTAGTCGATCCATCCCTTCTTTTCCTCTCCAGATACTCATCCGTAATTGTTAAGATGTGGTCCACCTAATCATTGTCAATCTCCCTTGGTTGGGAAGAAGTTTACGGGTGACAAACTAGTTGGGTTGACATGGGTTGTCTAGAGGTTGAAGGTCATGTTGGATTAGGAGCCATAGATTGTTACCATATTGCCCAACAATCGGATCATTTGTCTTCCATAAATTATTTTGCAGAGTCAAACAATGGAACTTACCAGTATATTTCTATACATTACACTGGTTGAAGGTGGTTGCTTGGAAAGAATTGTTTAGGTGGTGCTTCATCTTCTGCTAGTTTTTACTGATCTGTCCTATACTTGTCCTTGATGATAATGCTTCCAACACAGAGAAGCTGATCTATTTCTTTAATCCAGTTCCTCTCTCCTGACAATTCCTTCCACTAAAAAAAGTTGCCTCTGCTGTCCAATTATGGTCAAAGTCTGACAATGTGAACCTGAATCCTCTATTTCTGATTCCTTAAGGTGGACTGACATCATTACTCCATGGCTCATTATTACTAGGGGTGCACTGGTCCAAATTATTATGGCTCCCCATACCTTGAAAGTAGGCTTTCAATTGCATCATAGCTTGTATGAGCTGATTTATCTGATGTTAATTTTGGTATACCTTTGTTGGGACTTTGCCAAACAAAAACGGAAATAAAATTGTTTTGAGGGATTGCTCTATGCGGATTTGTTTGCTAATTCAGTAAAACTGCATCACCCGAGCTTGCACAATTGAAAATAGAAGTCCATTCTCAAGATAAAAGGGCCGTAGGCAATTCATACGTAATTGGTCATGCCGCTTTTAATTTAAGGTAGCAAAGTGACTTGTTCACAATTTAGCGAGCATATGAATGGATTAACAATGTTCCCCCTTTTTTTATGGTCTTTGTCATGAAGGTCACAATCCATTCATTTCAGGTACCTAGAAGATGGGCCCTTTTTGAGACTACCCCATCCCCTTCCCCTTCCCCTTCTTCCTCCCCCAATTCCCTCCTCTCCTCTCCTGTCTCCCCGAATGCCAACCACCCCAGACTTCCTCATTCACTCTTCCTCCTCTTCTTTGGTGACTTATTTCATTTTTCATCTGCCTTATGTTGTGTTCTTCAGCATGTTCCAGTCCCAACTCCCAAGCTTCCAAGGGAGGAGGGTTGCGTCGGTATGGCAATGGCAGTGAGGAACATGCCAAACCATAATATGAGCTGCACTCTGAGTAAGTAGAACTGAAGAAGATAACCCTGGTTAGATGGGATAAGGCAATAATGATGATGGTGGAGAGGTCTTTGGTACGTACGACGATACGATCGCATCCATCGTAATTTTAAGATCTCAAAGGAAAAATGTACAAATGATAGTGTTTTTTAGGATATGTACCTTGCCAGTTCATATTAGCATAAAACGTTGGAAAGAAAATTCATGTGTTAGGCTCCATAAAAATCTTTCACAAAGTCAAGCTGGCAAGCATTGTGTGTGTGCAATTAGTTCTGTCTAACATCATAATAAATGAAGTCACCAATCCTTGTTAGTTATTTATCGAAGGACATGTAAATTAGGCATATTGTCATCTGGTGTTGGTCTGGAAATCATGTCAGCTTCATGGAGACCTGCATACTTGGATTTCGAAAGATAAGGTCATTATTAGTTTTTCAAACTCAGCGTGCTTGGTTAGCGGTTGATTTACCTTTGATTGCATTGGTTTGACTATTCTGACGTATTAGGAACGGCAAGAAATCACATTAGCCATAATAGCCTTTTTCTAAAGTTTCATTCTTGTTGGTGGTTGGTGATTATAATTATTTGGGATGGAAGAGGCGGTAACAGGGAGTCCTACATAATGCAACTTCTAATATCCATGCATCCTCAGAAGATGCAGAGAGAAATGGAAAATGGGTCTCCTCCATTTGTTTGAGGCGGGGTTCAAAATAGCGGCCGCATTATCGGCTGTAATGGTTAAGACCACTATGTTATTTGAAAAATAGCAGTGTTACGGTCTAAAACCTAGTAGAGCGAAGCAATTTTAATTTAAAACACTATTTTTTCTAATTTTTTTCCTCCTCAATAGCATTTCCTAAAGTTGTGTCTGCTCTTATATAGTTCCAAATTACTAAAAGAAACATTAGATTGACTGCTATACAAGATTCGGATTTTTTTTACAACTTAAAAATATTCATACCTTTGCACCGATTTGTATCAATGCAACCACTGCATATTGCCCACTACGTAGCATGTTGGCAACTATTGACCGCTGCGCCCAACCACTATTTTGGTCCTTGGTTTGAGGCCACCAGTGATTCAAATTAACCCAAATGTTATCCATTTGATGTTTTATGTTTGTGTTCTTGATACTAATAATAGAGTGTTTGGTTGCCTAATTTTTTTGAAAGGGGTATGGCATCTCTTTCTTTCAGGAAACATATGCTAGATAAGCCTTTTGAAAATGAAACAAGGACAAGGATGTGAGACTGTCTTTTCCTTGATGGGAATGAGACTGGCTGTCTTTTCCTTGACGGGACTTTCTTGAGAATATATTTGATCGAATATATTTTACCTTGAAAGTTTTTTTATTTAATATATCTTAAATAATCTTTCTTTAATGGTATGTTAAATTCTCTTATTTTGATACAATGTGCTACACTTGGACATTAAGTTCTTCCCCAATTACTGTTTGAGCATCTATTTCCTTTCCTTTCAGGTTGAAATACCGCGTGCTTTTGTTTGTGCTGAGAGCAAGATCTTTGATGTGTCGGAATGGGTCATTTGTCAGGTTGGTTTTCCATCATCTCTATAATTGTATCAACCAAGGTTCAAATATCAGAATACAGCATGGTTATGATATTCAGCTCATTTGGCCGAAATTGCTGAAATTATTTGGTTGGGTACAAACCATTTAGCCCTGGTTGCAAAACCCAGTGATTTCGGCCAAACAGGTCCGAATTGGGTCTGTTTGGCAAAAAAATTTTAAAGGAAAAATGTCCTTTCAACTGCACAACAATTCATTAAAAAAATATATAAATAAGAAAATGACTCTCCTTCTCTCTTCTTTTCTTGCTGGATGCCAAACCTGTTCAGTCAAGCTCTTTTAATAAAAAGACAGAACTTTCAGTTCAAATCAATTTTCCTTGACTTGGGAGAAATTTGTGGGCTCGGGTCCCATCCTATTAAAAATCTAAACTATTGAATACCAATCACATATGGACCCTAACCAAATTTACTCTAATAAGAAATAGGGCCCTAGCCAAATCTCACTCTAATAGGAAAGAGAGCTCTAGCCAAATTTTACCCAATATAAGAAATAGGCCCTAGCCAAAATTTTCACTTTATGAAATGGTTACTGAAAAAAAAAAAAAAAAAAAACTTTTTAAACCTTAAAAAAAAAAAAAAAAAAAAAGAGGTTCCTAACCAAGTTTCACTCTTAATAGGAAATAGAGTCCTAGCCCAATTTCACTTTAAATAGAAAATGGGCTTTAGCCATCCAAATATTGTGATCATTATCCTTTAAATTTATGATCAATTTTGTTGCCATATCATTACCAGGTACTGAGTCTTATACCACTTCGGAATCTCACAATTCCTGTATTGTTTAAAGTTTCTTATGTTATGGTTTTACACTTTTACCTGTTCCTACTGTTGTTTGGAACACTGTCAGTGCATTTAGATGTGCCCAAGTTGCAATCACTTTCCAATATTTTGGCGGACTTATACTTTTTTCCTTCTGCTGAAGTGGCAGTTCTATCATCCGTGGTTCTACGTAGCGGCTGCATTATTGGCTGTAGCGGTGCGGTTGAGGCCGCTACGCTAGTTTTGAAAATAGTGGCGCTACAGTCTAAAATCTAGTAGAACCAGACAATTTTAATTTAAAACATTATTTTTTCTATTTCTTCTCCTTTAGTCTTTCCTAACTTTCCTAAAGCTGTATATATACTTATATGGTTCCAAATCACTAAAAAAAACGTAAGATTGATTGCTACAAAAGATTCAATTTTTTTACAACTTAAAAATTCACGCCGCTACACACCTCAACTGCTATGTATTGCCCATTACATAGCATTTTGGCAAATGATTTTTGTGTTGCCCCTTTGCATAATGAAACAGTTAAAACAGTCAAAATACTCTAATTGATAACTGAAGTACAGCCAATTGCACCCTGTATGATGTCCAAGGCAGCATTAGCTGATAATTCTTCTGCTACAAATCCTCTTATGCAGGGACTGACTTGTAAACCCAACACCCATCAGCCAGGCTTCCAAGTAGGTACGGCTGGCTTGGGAAGGTCATCACAAAGATCCAATGCTGGCAGGTACCCCTGGGATATGGGTGCCGAGATGATGGAGGACGAGGATGATGAGTTTGAGTTGTGGCTTCAAGAGGCCTTGGACTCTGGCTTCTTCTCTGAAACCTCTTCTAAACGTCGTTGGAGCCCATTCAGGTTACCTAACAAGAAAGGCAAGAAATATGGGCGAAGATCCCTGTGAGGGGGGAATACAGGAGATGGATATGCGGTTCAGTCTCATCAGTAAAAGTAGAGATTCATTGGTAAAGGTCCAGATAGAGGGCGGAGTAAAGGGCTAACACTGTAAATAGATCAAGGTACCTGTGGTAGCCTTTTTCATTTGCTGTAAAAAAAGGGAAAAAAAATTTATCATAAGGAGTAGTGATAACACAGCTCTGTAATTCCAGTACATGGAACTTTCTGGTCTCTGATCCTTGGTTTGTGGCACCGGTTCAACGCTGGAACATCTGTTCATCATCGAGGACTGAATCAGAGAGTTCTGCACCACAGCAAATGTTAAGTTCATTGTAATACTGACCCACTCAAAATTCTTTCAGAATGGAATAATCTTAAAATCTTTGATCAGATGGGTCATTGTGTATCAGGAACTGCCAAATCTGTCAGTGAATTGATCTGATTTTGGTTGCTGCACAATCCAGAAACCCTCCCATTCATCAGGTCATGATGCACAGTGATTCATTTGGTAGCAGAACGCTTTCAATCTGTTGGGCCTACTTTGGATGTATAAAAGAATAGACCATGGGGATGGCCCTTGAAAGTACCCAGGTTAAATTTTTTTTTTTTTAGTTTAAATTTTATTGTTGGGTTCATTTAGCTGTTTTTTTACAACTGATCACCTAACACACTGACATGGCTATACTGTTTGGTGAATTGGTCCTACCCACGTATTTCTTTGTGTGGGCTATGGTACTATAATTTAAAATTCAAACACTCCATGTTGTGTACTTTTTTCTTTCAAGTATGTAAAGTTGGCCTCTTTTTACTCCTTGGAAGACGGTAAAGGTATGGATTTTTTGCTGCAAACTTTTCCGGGGAACTGAAAGCCTGTAAATTCCCGTGATTATTTTTTCAACATGATATTACAACAAATGAGGTCACTAATGAGCAGTCTTTTTTCACTAATTACAAGTATCTCAAATATGATATGATATTATTTGGGCTACACCCTAATTTAATAGTTATTCTATCATGGCATGGCTCATTAATGATTTTCATCATGTGCTGGATCTAAACTAGAACATCAGAGACAAGAATACATTCAATTAGGCCCAGTACAACTCAGAAAATGAGAGAATACAAGAGAGTTCATCTACTAGTTTCTTATTAAAGAGTGTATTTGTACTCAATTCATTTAATTGCTAACTATTAAGGCGTAACCCAATATCTACCATACCATATATGTATTGTTGGCCACACACTTCTCTATCGAGTGGGACATGCTTTAAAGACCATTGATATGCTGGACCGCACAGCGGATGATGTGACAAAAGTTTTAAAGAAGATATAGTCTCTCTCTGTTGATGTTACTCTATTTTTAATTGTCTACTGATTAGACCATTGAACAAATGGATAGGATGCTCCATTCAGTGGATTTTGGACATCAACCCTTGATCCGGCCCTTGGTTCTCATGTCCTCATTTTGACTTGCCCGAGTCAGGTTGAATTGACTCCACCTGATAGGCCATCAACCGTGCGAGTCAGACTGATTATCACAGCGCACTGGTAAGATTCACCCGAGTTAAGGCAGATCGACTCGAAACAATAGTCAATCAAAAAGTCTACTTGGACAAACTTTTTTGGCCAGAATTTGGCCAACCCATATGGTTTGCATTGAATATCATAGTGATATTCAATGCAAACCATATGGGTTGGCCAAATTCTGGCCAAAAAAGTTTGTCCAAGTAGCATTACTCATAGTCAATAGGTCAGACTGTTGGACTACTACATCATACTCGTCTAAGTTACTCAAATGCTGTTCATCTGTTTCTCAACTCCAGAGTCCAGAGTAAGGACTCAGAGACCCTTTTTTTTTTAAAAAAAAGGACTCACAGACTGTTGATTGTTGAGTTGAGTAACTTGGGCCGTTGAGCGAGTTTGTTCAGGTCTTAGTTATACTCAGCCAAACTCGTGGTACTCGCTCAAACTCTTCAGTGTATCGAGTCGAGTCAATCGAGTCAAGTCTGGTAGAAAGATATTATTATGTGGTTGAGATTTAAAACAATAAATATAACTGTCATTCCTGTACCAGCAACCAACTAAACCGCAAAAGAGAGGGCATACAAATGTTCTAGAAGGATTGGCCGACAAGACGAGAGTAATGAGGGGCTACCGCTCATTTTTATTGGCAACTGCCTCTTTGTACTGAGCCATAATTTCAACCACCAGCTCGTAATTTATTTCAACCACCAGTTCGTAATTTATATCAACTGCAACGCTTGTCATGAGACCTTTTTTTAGGATGCTTGTTACGGGTAACGGGAGAGCTGGTGCATTAAAAAGGATGGTTTAAATATTAAGTCCATTAGCACAATTACATACTAATCTTATGGATTCTTGAAAATATAAATGATTCAATATTGAATCAATGTTTGAAAATGGTCCTGTTTAGTTCCATTCAAACCCACATCGCCGTTGTTAGAACCATCTTTGTTTTTGTTAAATACACAAATTATCTCTCGATAAATTAGAATAGGAAAACAAATTTTACGTAGCTGGCCTCACCATAATTGTGACATAACTTTGATAATGACACAAATATCAATTCTGTTTTTGAAAACTCACAAATGACAATTTAAATTTTATGTAGCCGACGTCAACATAGATTGTATTGCCTAACACGTACATGTTTCATCTTCGACTGACATTGATCTCTCATTGTTTTAGCCTAAAACTTAAATTACAATGAAACTCTATTACCGATGTCTATATATACTGTTTTCCTATTTTGTTTAGATGTGAAACAGCTTAAGTGCAAATGAAAATGAAGAAACATGACTCTTTTATATTTTGGAAATTTTAACTTTGTTATTAAGAAAAAAAGAAAAAGAGGCTGAAATGAATTGAGATACCAATCCAAAATCAATTTATCAGCCAATGCATAAAAATGTTTCACATTTGGCTTGATATATGTCCATGTACAATCTCTTAATTCTCACTTTATTGCTAATCCACTGGTAGCTAGCTTAGTGGTACGACACCTCTCCTCCGCGGAAAATTAGAGATCGAGCCTTGGGGTTGTAGCTCTGATGATAAGGGACTTGTGTAGAGAGAGTGCGTGGGTGTGTGAGTTATTAACTTACAGGAGAAAAAGATTTCCCACTTTATTATTGTAATAATGACGAGATAAAAACATAAATAATTTCAAGCTTTGCTAGTGTCAAGTTATATGTACTTAAAAAAAATGGACCTTTCGCTAATAATGGAGGATTCATGCATGGATCATCAATTCCTATCTGCCACTCCTTTAATGCGAATGACCCGAGAAAAGCTAAGATAAAAGACCTCAATTCCACCACTCAATGTAACCCCAATTAAAATGGCTCACCCCATACACCAAGCAAATCCAAACAGCCTCTTCGGAGACCTCACAAGAGAAGAATTCTACAAAAACCATGGAATCCTCCACCATGAGAACTACATGCTGAACAAGAAGAACATGAACATCTTCACCCAGTCTTGGCGCCCTGACTCACAGAGTCAACTCAAGGGGCTCGTCGCCATGATCCATGGCTACAGCACCGAGTCAAGCTCGCTCATTCAACTCACCGCAGTAGCCATTGCCAAACTTGGCTTCTTCGTGTGTGCACTTGACCTCCAGGGCCATGGCTATTCGGACGGCACCCGTGGCCACTTCCCCAACATCAACCCGATCGTGGACGACTGTATCCAATTCTTCGACTCGGTCCGACTCGCCCACTCGGACCTCCCCGCCTTCATATATGGTGAGTCATTAGGCGGGGCCATTGCACTACTCATTTGTCTAAGCCAGAAGACCGAATGGAGTGGCCTGGTCTTGAGTGGAGCCATGTGTGGGGTGTCCGATAAGTTCATGCCGGCAAAGCCGCTAGTGCGGTTGCTACCCCTGGCCGCCTTCTTCTTGCCGACGTGGAGGGCAGTGCTAGTTAGGCCATTGGCTGATCAATCTTTCAAAGAGAAGTGGAAGAGAGAGCTACTTGTGAAGAGCCCGAACTCCCCTAGGTCGAGTAAGCCGACGATGGCGACGTCTCTCGAGCTCCTTCGGGTGTGTGAGGAGGTGAAGAGGAGGTCCCATGAGTTGGAGACCCCCTTGCTAATAGTGCATGGAGAAGATGACATTGTTTGTGATGCTAGTTCTGCAAGGATGGTATTTGAAATGGCAAGGAGCAAAGACAAGACCCTGGAGATCTTGCCCGGAATGTGGCATCAATTGGTGGGCGAGAATGAAGAAGGAGTTGAGCTTGCTTTCAGAATTATTTTCGATTGGATTTTGGACCGAGCCACTAAAGTGTGCACGAGCACCAATAATGGAAATAATGCGATGAGTATCAAGGATTGATTATGATGAGACCTTTTATCTTAGTTCTATGTATGAATAACTTCTCATCTTAATTTTACGTTGTTTAAATGGCATAGATTATGAAGAACTCCTATACTTTGTAATTATATTTTGGCTTTTTGACATAATGCCCATGTAGTTTTACACATTTTTCAATTTAGACCCTAAACTATTAGATTTATCAATTTAACCCTTACATCAATTGATTTTGTATTTAGTTGGCCCCTCTGTCTATTAGCCGTTCAAATTAGAAACGGATTCATAACGCCATTCAAATATTAACGAGCCTTATTAAACGTTGACACACTACAGACCTCTCTCTCTCTCTCTCCCCCTCTGCCTATTTGAAACTTCTCTCTCTCTCTGAAGAGAAAGCCTCACTCTCCCCTGCTTGTTTGAAACTTCTCTCTCAAGAGAAAGCCATGTATACTCTCGTGAAGACCATTGACACACCCTTTCCAATAAAATATCATCAGATCTTCCATGCAAGAAAGTTGCTGAGTACGAAGAGAGCCACCGTCGCAAGTCTGAGGAACCCCAACCATCTCATCCATCCATCCATTCATCAAGACTAGTCCCATTTCTTCACATCATCTATAGCAGTGACGGGGGACCCAATCCTCGTTCATCTCAGCGGTTCAGCTAGTGGGCCACATTATAGGATTGTGTGGAGTGATCATAGCTTTCTATCCACTTGGTGGCTCACAAAGGAAACTACTTTTCACGGCAATCAATTAGAAAAAGATGGGACCCATGCATACAGTAGATGGGGTCACACCAGTTTTTCTGTGGGGCCATCTGGCTGGCCTCATTCGATACATGGGATGTGGGATTTTTGATTAGCCAATAACCTTCAAGTCATCAACCCCACAAAAAAAGAAAAAAGAAAAAAGAAAAAAGAAAAAAGAAAAAAGAAATGCAATAATAAAAAGATCAAATCCTTCCATAGGTGTTTTGTTAGATGGATAATCCAGTCCCCCACGGAGCCTTGATTGCCCAGTTGGCCTACAAACAGATTATGTCTTCAGCAGAGTTTGAAAAAACAGGTGAAGAAGACGGGTGGCGAGAAGATGAACAGCGAATGACCTGAAGCCCACAATGTTGCGTTGCCTTCCCTCCCAAATCATCTCCACTTCGTTCGTCGTCGCCGTTCCTTTGGATTCGTCAATCGCTTGATACCCTCCCAAATGAAGCAGAGCCCTAATAAAAGGACGTTCTCAAGGGCGTCAACGTTTAATAAGGCCCGTTAATATTTGAATGGCGTTATGAATCCCGTTTCTGATTTGAACGGCTAATAGACGGAGGGGCCAACTAAATACAAAATCAATTGATGTAAGGGGTAAATTGATAAATCTAATAGTTTATGGTCTAAATTAAAAAATATGTAAAACTACAGGGGGCATTATGTCAAAAAGCCTTATATTTTAGTGGTCGAGTAGTTAGACTCGTGCTTGGCTAAGATAGGATCTACCTAGACTTGACTCTAACAGTCTAATTTGAGTAGAGTAAGATAGGATCTGCCTAGACTTGACTCTAACTTGAGTAGAGTAAGATATCAAGTCTTCTAGTTTGAGTCAATGCATACAAAAAAAAAAAAGAAAAGAGTCTACTGGTTTGAGTGAGTCATCCAGCTTGACCCAATGAAGATACTTATCTTACTAGTCATTCACATCATATAACCTCTTGTGAATATAATGGTAGCAGTCCGAATTTTACTAAAAAAAATTAAATAAATATACGTCATTTGATTGATCAATGTGTGTAAAAGGATATTTTCTTTTTCCTCTTTGCTTAACGGAACTCCAGCTCAAATGAGTTGTTTCTTCGTTGGTGTCCTTTTCCAGCTAAGCTACAATCAGAACGAAAATATAATGGAATTTGTTAACTTGGTTACTTCACCTGGACAAATCCATAAGAATATGTTCTTGAGAATGAAAGTGAAATTTGGATCATTACCCATTCACTCGTTCACAAAGCCATTTCATTGGATTAATCAAAAGCCAGTCCCAAGTTAGTGAAATGGAATTCATCCTCATGAGTAGGTTAGCATTGGATCAATTCTCTCCAGTGGAATGGGGTTTTCAAACTTGAGAACGCCAACAAAGTTTTTGGAACACATCGCATAATGTTGATTGGAGAGGAAAGGAAGAGGTCATTGGTTGGATCAGATTTGGTTCAGGTCGGCTTGACCGTTGAAGGTGTCTAGTGTGTACCCAGCAGTCCTATCAACCCAAACTCATATATTGATAGGGTATAGGGTTCTACCACATTAGGGCTACAGGGGATTTACTCGGCTTCCCTCTGGGCCCGGAGGGATTAGTCCAGCCCAAAGGGTTGGGAACCCTCCGACAGCAAAAAAAAAAAAAAAAGATAGGGTATAGGGTTGGAAATGTCAAACATAACCCTCAAATCATGTTGGGTCATTTGGCGGGTTAAACTAAGTACTTGGGACTGTTTCTTTACAAGAGTTTCTAATAGAAATTCCAGCAGTCTGGGAATTCCGAAATTCCTTTCAGGAATTCATTGTTCCTTAATTAGAATTCTAGGAATTTTAGAATTTCAGCATTTTTAAATGTTTAAAAATTAGCATATTTAAGCATTTAAAAATGCTAGAATTCTCTTGGGGCCGGAGAGAGAACAAAAAGATGAAGGGATTGCAGAGAGAGAACATGAAGATGAAGGGACTGCAAACTGCAAAGAGAGACATGAGGGATAGGAAAAACCCAAGGCTTTAGAGAGAGGGAGAGAGGGAGTCATGTGGTGAAGACATGAATTGATGGCTTTTAATGGGAGCTCAAGATGTAGAGATGTACATGCCATTTGTGACTGCAGCTGTTAAATATATGAGTCCCACCAAAAAATTGTTATTTTTGGATCACTATCCTTTTTGATTGAATGCAAAGGCTCACCTATGATTAGTCCATTCCCTTAACACATACTATTTTACTCGAATTCTCTCATATTAATTTGGTCCCACATATGAAAACTTCATATATGCTTTGATCTAACTTGTATTTCCAAAAGGCAAGACTCCATGTTTTAGGTTTTATATGATTGCAGTTTTTATGAATTATGATTTTTTTTTTTTTTGAATATTTGTGAATGTGACATGAATTCTAGTAAACGGGCCCAGGATAGTTGGCAGGCTAAATAGCATGTGTGGGCTCGACCCAAATTAGTTGGGTAGGAAATGTCAACATGAATCCACAATTACTAGCTCGGGTTTGAGTCGGGTTGATGGATCCGGTCAGAAAATTGTCACACTTAGACTGGACCACTGTAGCTAGTCTTGGCCAGAGTCCTCATCTTCATTCAGCTTTAATGCAAATGATCTTTCACACTTCACAACACCCAAGAGTAGGGTTAATTAAATATATAATAGGGATATTGCCCACAGAGCTGCCCTTAGACGTGAGTTTCGCCCGTGAGAGGACAAAGTTTAAGTATTTACCTCGTGATATCCTATGCCGGTGCAAAATCATACTATTATTGTATGGACAATTCTACAAAAATTATATAAACTATTGTTGTGGGGGAAATGTCAGATGTAAGAACAGTCGTACAGTCAATCCCTCTTTATAATAATATGCTTGCTGTCTATTATTACTAGTGGGCCGCTAGAGGGTGCTACTTAGGCCATTCCAAGCCAAATGCCGGCCTGCATGAAAATGCAATTTTTGATGGGCTTGTGTGGGTTCAGTCTTGGGCTCAAGCTCGAGCCTCAAGTACTGATATTGACCCAGACACTCCTGATTCCAATGCTAATTTATACATATAACATACGTATCTAAAATGTATAGTTTTTACTGGGCTTGGTTCTTAGGTTCATTTGCAGGTTTAGATTTTTGAACTCAGTTAGTGGGAGAAGATTCTCCGTTATATTAATGGATTCCACATCTTATTTCATATTTTCTCCATTTACAGCTGATCCAGATATAAACATTATAGGTTCTGCGTCGGATCTGACCTGTTTGCATCCCTAGCACCAATTGGTGGTCACCCATCTCATTTCATGATAGTGGGACCACTAATTGTTAAATCCGAACCATCAAATGTTTATATTCACAATTGGATATATCTCGTGAAATAAAAACAAGATTTACTCTTAAAATCAGAATGAAATAAGTGACATGTTTTTACCATAACTTCAATTGGGGTTTGCCATTCAATGGGGTAGAAGATGATTTAATTGTTCGAATCTTATTAAGAGCGGAGCCATTATGAAATAGGAGGATTGACTGGCAAAATTACTAGTTGCCCCCACAAACAAATAGATCCAAACTCTGCAAATATCAAACTCTTAGGAGGCTGGAGGACCGCTTGTTTTAACAGAATTAGGAGATATTATTTCATCTTATCAAAATAGGCCGACATTATAAAACCAAACCAGACAAGGGATAAGTTCTCCCAACAAGAAAGGAACCTTGTCTTCATTCACATTTGAATGGCCTACCCAGCCTATTTGAGAGTGGGTCCCACCACAAAGTCTCATAGATAAAATTATGGCAAAAAATTATTCTGATTTGAAAACCTAGCACTTCATTTGTGTGTTATTTCATGAACAACAACATAGGAAAATGCAACTGAGTAGGGGAAAAATAGAAAAAGAAAGAGGAAACAAGATATAAATCCATACAAGTAACAATAACCTTAAAAGAAATAATAACTAAAGTAACACCAATAAAGAAGAAAACAACAACACTCACACCAACACCAACTATACAAACCAAACCACTAAAGTAATACGATAAAGAAGAAAACAACAACACTCACACCTGTAGGTCGTTGATTCAGCGGAAGCAGGATTTTTAAGAGCTGGCTACTACAAACACGGTAAGGATTGCGTCGGCTCGAATCAGGTACTAAATGTGGAGATCTATGACTATCTACAAGAGATCAGTAACATGTGATTCACTCTTCAAGATCCAAGGGCAAGGATGGACACCCTGAATGTAGAAGATGATGATAGACAATTGTAGATCTAAAGGAAGAAGGTGATCTTGAGTTAGGGAATGATCTATTGAGAAGAATGAATTCAACTGATATTTCTCATAGCCCTTTGGCTAATGGGTGATAAGATCTCTATTCAAATTCAAATTGAGAAATGATAAGGATAATATGTTGGATCAAACTCTCTCAATTTGAATTTAAATGGAGATATGATAAGGATAGAGAGTTGGATAAAACTTAAATTATTCTTATCTTTATCACCATAAGATTCCTTGTGAGGGGTGTATCTTTGTGAGTGGGGTCCACCCACCTATAAACACAAGTGGGGCCATCACAAATGCCAACAACACCAACACCAACAATACAAACCAACCATCCAACAAAGATCTGTGGTTCGCCAGCGTGAAAGGATGAGTGGAGACAAAATTATCATGTGCAAGTCATTTCAAATGCAAGTGACTTGGCAATTCAACAAGACTCCCATGCCCAATCTGTGACTTGACTAGATTCAGATGCTCCCAACTCAAACAGAGTTGACTCAGAGAGTCAACTGATGTTGGGAATTGGATGGAAAACCTAGCTCTTGGGCAGTTATGGCCCGGGCTGAAACTTGTCCTTGCTTGGCCTAATATTTAGGGAGGCCCAGCATTCTGGCCCAAAAGTCAGATTATTTGCATTATATATGTGCCTATTTGTGCTAAAGATATTGGGGAAGAGCTGGTTTCATAATCATGATAGGTGCAAGCTCAACCCATTTAATTATCAAGTTTAAAAATGTGGGCCGGGCTTTGGCTGGCCCAGACCATATGCACTCATCTCTATATCACATTTAAAACATACAAATGAGGTCAAAGGCAGGCTGCATATCTCCAAAGAGACAATCTGATTTTGGTGCCTCTCTTTCTCCTTTACCCAACATCAAAAGACTCATAGGATCCCCCAAAAACAAATTATTAGAAAGGAACCCTCTTTGAGAGGAGTGGAGTCATGACCCCACACCCTCATCAAATTCCACTAAAAAATTCCTTTTCAAATCCTTGCAAGCAGCTTTACTTCACTTTTTCTCTTTTTTGGAGAGATTCCAACAAGTAAACCCCCCATGAAGGAAGGAACCTACCTGTTTTTCCCTTTTTAACAATTTGATGAGAAGAAGATTTGACAGATCCATGTTGATTTTATATTGTAATCCATGATGAAAAAGGGAAGAATGATTGATCATCATGAAATGTGAATGGCATCATTGGCATGCCTTTTACCTAAACAATTATATGATCTAGCAAGAGTATGGTGGATCATAGTCATGCACAAACATTCATGTGGGGGCATCTACATGAGTGGAACCACATGGTATGCTCACCATAATGGGACATCTTGACCGTCCAAATTGTGGATGCACAAACATACAGGTGCTCAATGAAATATGTAAAACTAAATGCCCCTTTGGATCTTAATAATCCAAGTGCAAATAATTCTATAAAAGAATAAATCGCAGTTGCTTTGTTCTTTGTCATAACTGATTACAATCATAATTATCGGTAATTAGAGTCATGGGTTAGCAGAGTCAATGACAACTAAATTTCAAGGTCATCACATTTATCTGTTTCTCCAATTAATACAAGGATTCAACCAAAACAGATGTGAATAATGGATCGGGATCCGGTTCTTGTTCTTAAGTGGGTCGAATCTATACAGACCCACCAGATGATATCACTGTAGACAGATACAAGTAAGTTTTAGGGCTGAATCTATCCAATTTTATTCTATCTCCACTCAGCAGATTCTTTTTAAATGGTGGGGCGGTTGCTTTGCCTTTTCTTTTTTAAAAGCTTGTAGTGTTAACTATTGAACACCCTTTCCATATTGATGGGTTAGTCGGCTCGCTGGAAATGCATCTCGAAGAGGAACCTTTTTTAGCCAAGTTCCCATCACCGATGTTTATTTTGGGTCACTGGTACTAGTAATTAGTCATCTGTTGTCCTTCAGGGAGTGTTTGGCACTTAACTAAGTTAAAGTGAAGTGAAGTGAATCCATATAAGAATTGACAAGGGTCATATCAAAAGTATACAATTTCAATATTTCCTCCATCTTTTAAAAAAAAAGTAAAAAAAAACAACCTTCTTTTTCCATTAAAAGACAAAAATCTTTACTTTTCTATACAAAAAATCAAAAAGATTCTATACAAAAAAACTAAAAATAAAACACCATCATAACACCTTCTATTTTATTCTCTCTTGATTTGATGCTTCACCTCACCATACATCCAAACAGGCCCTGGGGGCTTTACTTGTAAAGTTGAGTGGAGTAAAGGTTATTTTGAAGAAATAATAAAATATAAGTGAATTATGATGATATTTTATTTTTAGTTGTTTGTGATGGAATCTTTTTAACTTTTTTTATTGGAAATTGGAGTTTTTTTTCTTTTAGTGAGTAAATGAAGTTATTTTTTGACTTTTTTTGAAAAAAAATGGTGGGAAACTTGAATTAAAGTGCTTTTGGTGGGAATTTTTTTTTTTTTTAGAAATAAGGCTTTACCTTATTTGACTCTACAAGTAAGGTGCCCAAACAGGCTCAGATACTGATACAATTATTGGGTAAGAACTAATAGTAGCAATTATGGACCTGACCCCTGGATCCAACCAAAGCCAAACTAGTTTCAAAGCGGGTCAACCCTTTTAACTTCTAGATTAGCTTTGGATCATCTAGTACGCGATAGGTGATTCATAAATTAGTCTTGTTCAAGTTTAGTTCATTGTTGCTGTTAAAACCGCCAGTCAAAACCTTCAATCCCACTAGGGCTGCAAGTGAGTATCCAATCATTTGATTATTTGAAGTCTCTAATTCTAAATAAGTTAGGTTTGAAACCTATTTCTTGTGCCATATTTTTGGGATCGGAAGAAATCCAAGTCCGAACATATCGGATACGGAACATTTAGATATGAGAATTCAAATCTAGGATGATTAAATCGGCAAATTAAAAATATGAATAGCTTTTAACGGCCCACATAACTTGGGTAATCTTGATATTCGAGGATCTTTATAGCTTTAGTCTAAATATATTTAAAAAAATTATTTTGAAGCTCATTTATCCAATCATACTATCGCATTCCGCATCTTATTAGAAAGTTTCAAATCATTCTTTTAGTTGTTGTGCAATCAATATACAACACTTGGTTGTTTAATGTTAAATTCAAATTCGATCTCTTTATACTCACTTACCCTATTTGTTCACTGTAACTCTCGAGCACCTTGATTTTCTTACTTAATATTAATACAACTATGGTCAATCCAACCCTTTATACTCACCTACCCTATTTGTTCACATCGACCCACAATTAATGAATCATATTCAAACTAATATTCAATGTTGACTTAACCACCCTAAATTTACTAATCATTAGGGTAGTTAAATTGAAAGCTATCTCAGTTCAAGCCATGCCTGAAATGAAGAGATATCCACTATTAGTGCCTTTAAATATAATTATAATAATAATAATAACAGACTAATTCTTTTTTTTTTTGTGTTATCCGTGGGTTCCCAATTATTTGGGTTGGGCTAATCCCTCCAACCATGAGGAAATCTGGGTAAATTCCTCTCTAACTAACCTAGTGTAATTGTACAAATATCAACCTCTAACCTTCGATTGCAAACCGTAATCTTAAATCAACCGGTGGTCGTTTAAGGTTGATTAAACTGATGTAGATGAAACTAATAGAACAAAATTTGCAACCCAGAAAGGTGGAACACAGATTCATATATCTCACAAAAATCTATACCGTCCAAACGATCGGCTTCTGATTGGCGAATCGGTGGGTCCCACCAAACATGCAACTGTGATCACCAAACAACTGGGAAAAAAAAAAAAAAAGAAGACACGTGTACGGAGACTGCGATCGGTACGAACTCTAGATTCGTTCGTTTCCGTTCTGCCAGGTGGCAAATGCGAAGGAGAAGGACGTTTCGTCAGATTGACGACTAGAGCAGATAGTGGCATTTTCGTAAAATAACTGCAAGTCCGTGGTCATATTCCTCACCTAGCTCTCCCGCTCAACTTCTCTGGCTTACAAGTTCCTGCCTTATATTTTCTCGTATTTTCATTTTGCCCCCTCAACGACTACAGCTTCTTCTCTTTCTTCTTTCTCAGAAACCCTAGAAATCCGTTCCTCTTCGATCAAAAGCCCTTCCTTTTCTCGCTAAAAGCTGCAGTTGGCGGGAAAATCCCCAGCCCTTCCTTCCAACGGTACTTGCCCCAAATTCAAACATCCCCAACCACCCACCTCTCACTGCCAGCTTCAACAAAATCCCCAGCTGATGCTCTTGCACTTGTATGCATCTCTCTCTTTCTTTCTCTATCTGGGTTTAGTTGGTTATTATGATTTGATGATGGGATTGGAGTTGTGGAGTTTTTTGTGATTTTTTATGATGGGTAGAATCGACTGTTTTGTGGGGTAGAGCTCGTTTGGGTCGATTTGTGTTGGTTTGAAGGTTTTGAATTGTGTTTATTGATGAGAAGAAAGAAAAAAAAAAAGCAGTGTGGATATGGTTTTCTGGGTTTTGTTTTGGGTCTTTGTGGGATATTGTGATTTGGGGTTTTTAGTGGAGTTTGATTTGATCAGTTGGTTTGCGAATTGAAATGGGATATCAGTGAAATGGACGTAAAAACCAGAGGTTTATGGGTTTTTCTTTGGTGTTATAGATTCTTTTTTTGTATTCAAATATGGGTTATTGATTGTTCCTTTGTTTTTTTCCATGGAGGAAGTCTCAAGTCCTGAGCTCATGAAATTCACAGTTTCCTGATACCTCGCACTTGCAGGGTTCATGTCCTTCCATATATACAATGAGTTGGATTTGCCTGAGAATGGATGTATTGATTGTTCATTTGGTTTGCATTCTTGATATTGTTCAATCCAGGAGAAAAGAAAGGCGTGGGGATTTAATGTCTGGGTTTTGCTTTTCTTCTTTTGGGAAATTTCCCCTTTTTTAGGCTTTCTTTTGCTATTAGGTTTCAAGAGTTAATGGGGTTCAGTTTTATGTGCAAGTTGAAGTTAAATTCCACTTGCGGTGCATTTTTCTATAGTGGATTCAACAGTTCTGGCGTGAGTAGGGTTTTAGGTTATTTTGGCCTTCGGTTTTTCTCCTTAAGTTGTGGGAAGTTTTCTGTTTAAGAAAGAAACGAAAGGTATGAGGATCTGTTCTGATTTTTTTTTGGGAGTTAGGTCATTATAGATGGTGGAACGTAGGTTTGACATCTTAACTATTTGCTCAGTAAAAAATCTGTTTGTAGAATCAGGGTTTTCCAGTTTGAGTTCATTTGCATGTGGTTTTAGGATTTTCACTGGATTACAATTCTATTAAAAGAAAATCCAGTTGATAATGGAAAAGTGAATGGTGGTATGACTACTTGGTTTTGCATGGTTGGATGTGGATGGGGGTTCTGTTTCTAAAGTTTATTCTCGTCTATAGAAATTCTTGGATATTATCAGCTGGAGGAGAGAATTATAGTAACTTTTAAGGCGTTAATTTAAAGTTACGTGGAACAATTGATTTTGGGCTTGTGATTGCATTTCCATCATTTTGGTTTTGCTTAATTCCTTTTGTGTGGAGATTATGAAAACTTCTGCATTGAAGAACAAAATTTGACTATATGAGTTCTACTTTGGTTTTTTTTTTTTTTTCCTTCACATCTTGTTCTTTCAACTAATGTTTTGTTGTTGTCCTGTAGATTTTGTGCTGAGCAGAAGCAAACTCAGTCCATTATAGGATTTCCAATTTGTTCATATGGGCATACTATTTCATTATTGAGGTTATTCTAACTCTTTGAGCCTACGGGAGCTATGGAATGTTTGGAGGCTTCTGATGGTAGTTTTGATGGCACTGACAATTTCAGAAATGATGCAGCCTTTGTTGAGAATTTTCTACTTGATGATTTGGATTCATATATGGAAGATATTAATAACCGTCTTATTATCTCAAGGATGGTGAGTGATTCTGTCATCAAGGGCATGGTAGGTGCCATCTCAGAAGAGGCTGCAGAGAAGGTGGCTTCAAAAGAAGTAGAACTTCTAAACTCGAATGAAAAATTGCATTTTTATGAGTCCAACATGCATGTAGAGAAAGAAGCTGGGTTGGGGCTGGCAGTTAAAAGTAATAGTGAAAAACTTGGATCGCAGCTACGCTTTCACGATTTAGGGTTGGAACAAAATCACACCGAGGAGCATTTGATTAATCTAAAGATAGCAGCAGAAGAGCAGATTCAGAGACTTAAGAAAGAAGTTGAGGATATAAAGGGCTGCGTATCAATCAGCACAGCAAATTTGGGCAGTAGTCAACAAGGAAAGATGTTGGAGAATGGAATAGAGATAAACAAGAGCATTGATGCTTTGCAAAGTATTTTAGAAGCTGTCTACAAACAAATCAACAATTTGGTCAATTTTTCAAAAACACTGCTTTATGAAAGGCATTGGGAATTTGAGTTTCGAGATGAAGTTGATGGAATAGTGTTCCAGAGCTTTATTGGGTGCCTTAAGGAGGAGTTTGAAGAGAAGTCACATGAACAAAGCCATCTGTTTGGTAACCAACATAAGAACCTGATGATAAAGGTTGACGAACTTTCAAGCCTGCGCCAAGAACTGGATGCTATTTCTAGGTCTCTATTCACTCCAGAACCAGGGAAGCTTTCATCTCATGGGTCCCATGAATTTGTGGAGGAATGGAGTAACATTGAAAGGAAAGATCGAATCCATCGAAAGGTTTTAGAAAACCATCCTTCTCCTCTTAAGGGGGAAAATGGAGCCACAGCATCTGAGAAGTCCAAGGAATCCAAAAGCACCATGCCTGATGAAACAGAGTTGGCCCTTCAACACATGAGTAAGGATAAGCTGATAAACTATTTCAAGGATGAAATGACAAAGATGAAGAGAAACCATGAATCAATTTTGCAAGAGAAAACTGAAGAGTATTACAGGCTCAAGCGGGAATACCTAAAAGAGAAGGACTCTCCGAACTGGCGGAAGGAGAAGGAGTTTGATGCATTGAGGAAAAAGATTCCAGAGGTTATTATAAAGTTAGATGATATTATTGTGGAGAATGAGAAGTCGTCTGTGGTTTGTGATGTCGATGAATGTGTCAATAGTTTAAAGGTTAGAGCTGATAATCTGCTTTTTGAGAACAAACGCCTACGTTCCATGCTCATGGATAAAAGAAAGGAAGTCAAGTGCCTATCTTTGAAGGTTTCAGATGCTGCAGATAAAATGTCTAATCTTTCATTGGCGGAGGAAAACTTCTCGAAGCAGATAAAGAAGCTTAAATGTGACATCGAAGATGCGAATGTTGAGGTTTGCATCAGGGAAGAGGTATACAAGAGCATTCTCAGAGAGTTGAGAGGCAGAACCAACTGTGACATGGGAAATGTTGATATTGAAACTATTTTCACTCATGAGATTTGTACGATTGTCTTCACAGAATCACTTAAGGATGCCAAGGCTGCCATTAGTGACATGATGATGAGATACAAGAAGGAAAAAGAAAAGAGAATCAACCTCGAAGCATTGCTGTTGGAAAAGGACACAGCATTGGTTTCAGAAATTGTGGAGAAAGAGAAGTTGAAGGAAGAAAAGGAATTGATGTCAGTATTGATGGAGGAGAAGGAAAGGTCATCTTCAGAAGTGGGTTCGACATTGATAAAACAGAAGGAGCAATTTGAACTAGCTTGCAGAGAACTTGAAAGATTAACAGACGAGACAAGACGTCTAGAGAGATTGCTTTGTGAAAATGAGAAGGAATCAGATATAATGAGGAGTAGATTTGAGGAGGCTTTGGAGCAAAATAATCAGTTAACAGACCAGACAGGTCGGCAAGAGAGATTGCTCTGTGACATTAGGAAGGAGTCAGATTCTACAAGGAGTAGGTTAGACGAGGCTTTGAAGCAAATGGATCTATACAAAGTGGAAAAAAGCATACTAGAACAGAAATTAAAAGAAGCATTGGAATCTGTAATTGTTTCTGTCCAGGAACTATCAAGGGCTGGGGATGACTTTGAATCCAGAGTAATGGACAAGATCTTACTAAATAATTCCAGGTAATTATTATGAGATACATACCTTGGTGCAATCTATGTATCATAAATTTCTGTACAGTGAGATGCATTGAATCAGGTCGGCAGTCTAATCAATCAATCTGGAAATTTTCAAAGCCGATTTGGTCCAGTCCACTTTTATCAGGCTGCCATGAAAATTTATACCAATGTGATGATATGAACCATGGACTAGAACACTTCTAATACTTTATATTATTCCAAAATTGCAACAGACTGGTTATTCATCTGTTGTAGGACTTTATTGGAACAGTCCATTTGTAGGTATTGGAAATATTCCCACAATTCAATAGCAGGATCCTGCAGATGACTGCACCTGATCTTGTATGTGTGCCACATATAAAACTATCTGCAGTGAATGGATAATTTAGATGCATGGGTCTGACCTGGGATTATTTTCCACCAATTATTTTTATTATTATTTTGATCTATAGAGCTTATGATTTTAAAGGGTTCGACAAGTATATTTGGTATGGACATGTGAGAGATTGATTATTTTAAACAAAATATTTGGCAAGACCTAGAGTTGTACTTGAGTCAATGGACCTTTAGAAGTTTACCGGACCTTTGCACTTTCCTTACACTATTTCTTCTACCATTCAATATGATAAAAAATTTAAGCACTTAAATTGGTGGGTTGGATTTGTTCAACATATATATGTGTGTCATTCAATGTATTTTATGTTACTGAGCACTTGAAAAGAGACTCTCTTTACTGAGAAACAAAAGTTCTATAGAAGTTATAAAAAATGATGAGGAAATGCATTGTTCTTCAGGGGAATCCAGAAAAGAGGGCTCTTGGTTTTGCTGGTTTAGCTATCAATGTGATGGGAACATGGGACCAACATTCATGGGAGATGCTGAACATGTCTTCAGATCTATGATACCTTGTTGCAACAGTGTGTCTGTACTGTACCATATCTGATACTTCATTTTCGTAAAAATCTGTGACACTATTGTATCCATGGCATGTCCTTGCTGTATGTATGTCTGTATGACTGTATGTATGTGTGTGTGTGTGTGTGTATTTATATAGTGTCTTGGCATTATAGCTTCAAATTCAGATATCTCAATTTACATTTTTTGGCCTGCAAGAAACAATATGAAGTTAAAAAAATGGTTGGATCCCATCAAACAAACACATCTGAATCTCCAGATGACCAAACCATAGTGTTTTTTTTTTTTTTTATGAATTGGATCATCATTAATATTTACGTCTTAGTGAATTGGCACTTTTCAATTTCTCAGTGCTTTATGTCTCCCCAGTCTATCGTATACAGCTTCATCTCAATATCCCTCTCTATTTTAAAGTACCAGTCATGTTACCTTGACTGCATTGTTTGCAATAAAAACACAAAAAACCTTAAACTTATTTACATGTTCTGATTCGCAGATTTGAAACGTTGAATCATCAATGCAGTCCACTTGTTCAACAGGCAAATTTACTTAAGAAAAAGGGGCTGGCCTATAAACGGGGACTAGAACGGAGGTGTTCTGATCTTCAGAAGGCTGAACTGGAGGTATGAGTACTGATCTCTACTATCTTGTCTTTCAATGCTACGAGAAAACAAGAATGAGAATATAAAGTTATATGGTTGTAGTAAAATTATCAAAAGATAATATGGAGAAACAAATAGCTCAAAAAGGCTAAAAGGTAAATGACAGGCAAAGGTGCCAACATTGGAATCCCAGGATCTTCCAATTGTGTCTTTCTAAGTCTTTGTTATATATAGGATCCATTATGATTTTTACTACGAACCCCTTAATTTGAATGAGAATATAAAAATAGAAATTTTGGAGCCGAATAAACATCATGATGAGAATCTTTTTTTTTTAACAAAGATGGAAAAGTAAACCACCCAAAAAGATATAAAAGGATAAATATAGAAGAACTCACATGAGAACATAATGGTTTTTTTTTTTTTTTATAACGATGAGGACATAATGTTTCTACAATGAAATTGGCTTATTGATATGCCTAAGAAGCCCCCAATCATACTATTGTAATGTTCCTCTTGCTAGAGATTTAAGCAGCTCGACCCAGACACGGTCTTGATTAGTGTTCCGTGTGCATGACATGGTGACTAATGTATTGAATTTCGGCCCCCCCTTGGGCAGAAATGAAGGGGTCCATACTCAAAGTCAGAGCTGAAAGCATATTAGTATCAAAATATTATATTTTGTTGTACATATCATAATGTTAATCTAATATTCTATTAATGTACTTATGTATACAGCATATAATATACAATATATACATATATGATATATTATTTTATTTTACGTTCAGTATATGATAAATTCAAGTATTTGGGTTCAGAATTCAGACCCTACTAGACAGATATGGAAACAAATTATCAATCACCTGCATTTTGGACCCAATCAATGGGAACCATGAACAAATTAGTATGTCTGCTTTTACCAACGAATGGTGAGGCATTTAGCCATATAATGTTTCTTATGGCAGACATCTGCAGTCTGGTGCGTTCCATGTTCTGCTTCAATGTTTACAGAAAATAGAACACAGTCAACTTCTAGATCCAAAACTTTTAGGAGTCATCTGTGGAGAATCACATGGAATTCTCACAGGATCATATTTAACAAGCTCTTTGTCAATGTAGGCCTCATCAATAGAAACAATTGTCCCCAGTCATGCTTCCAACTTGAGATTTTTCTCTGACCATGATGCAATGATATTCTGAGAATTTCACCCACACGTAGAATCTATGGTCCTAAAAAAAAATAGCTATACTCTTGGGGATATGGGTGTTTATGTAATTAGCTATACTCTTTTGTGGGGGTTTTTTTTTTAACGTATGTATTATTCTCTCCTCTTAATCAAATTCTTCCTTGCGGGGTTCACACTCAACTTAGAGCTTGTGGCGGACCTAAAGTTAAGAAAATCATATCTCAATCAGATAGAGGCAATGTTTTCTTGGTTTCTATAGTTTTCTATTTGTCTAGTTTTGTTTCTTGAATCTTGTTTGTATAGATCTTGGGATTTGGCCCTAAGGAGTTTATCAAGTTGACACCTTTCCATGAGTTTGTTGGGAGTCTGGTTTGGCCTACATCGCAAAGGCAAGAAGGTAAAAGGTTAGGATCTGAAGGCTATTTCAGTTTGTATAAAATATATTTGATCAGAAGGATAAATATACTATAACTATATGTCTATTCAAAAGAAAGAGATCACTTTGTATAGAACTTGATGGAACCAAAAAGTTCATTCGTTCTTTCCATCTAAAGAAAATATCTTTTCATTATGCCTCTGGATAGATATTTTTTAGATTATCAGTAGGAATCGAAGATTTCAAGCCAATAAGTATTGACATTTGATAATTTTATCCCTATATTATCATTTTTTATCAGTAATATTTCTAATCACATTGTTATAATTAATGCGTAGTCTTTTGTATGACATCTTGAGTTTTTGAAGTACCTCAGTCTTATTCAATGTTATACTGGAGACTCAGGTGGACCTCTTAGGAGATCAGGTGGATGCACTTCAAAGCCTTCTTGGAAAGATATACATGGGACTTGATCATTACTCACCCATATTGCAGCACTATCCAGGAGTAAGATGGAATTCCTTTGCATTTTTCTGGAATTATTCTTTTATTTAGCTGACATAAAGCATGTTCGTTGTTATACATCTTGGTAAGCCCATATTTAAAATACCATTTCTTAAAGGATTCCTCAGTGATTTTTAAATTAGTGTGTAAAAAGCACTCCAAGGCAGTTGACATTGCAGTACGGGATATTCACCTAATGCAACAAGTTACTGCCTTGAGCCCAGACCTCGGACTTTCTACAGTTCTGTTAGTGGGAAAAACTTATTTGATCTTTTGATGTAGTCTTTTTATGGTACTAATGCTTCCGTTGGGGAAAAGTTTAATGAGTCTTTTTCATGTCTTTTAGAGTACCTATATACTCTATTGTATTAATTTTATATACACCAAGGCTTAGCGTTAAGGCCATACTTATTTTCCTTAGTTATGGATGAGATTACAAGACATATTCAAGATGAGGTACCGTTGTATATGCTATTTGCAAATGACATTGTTTTAGTGGATGAGACGAGAGAAGGAGTGAATGCTACGCTAGAATTGTGGCGGAAAATATTAGAGACAAAAGGGTTTAGGCTAAGTCGATGCAAGACGGAATATATGGAATGCAAGTTTAGTCAAAATAGGACACTTGGTAACATAGAAGTAAGTTTGGGCACACAAAAGATTGTAGAGAAAGAAAACTTTAGGTACCTTGGATTTATGGTGCAACAGGATGGAGAGATTGATAATGAAGTAAGTCACAGGATTCAGGCCGGGTGGACCAAATGGAGGAGTGCTTCGGGAATCTTGTTTGATCGGAAAGTCTCCCTCAAGGTTAAAGGAAAGTATTATAAGGTGGCGGTACGTCCAGCGTTGTTATATGGATCAGAGTGTTGGGCAGTAAAGCATAATCATGTTAAGAAGATGAAAGTTGTAGAGATAAGAATGCTAAGATGGATGTGCGGGATCACAAGGAGAGATAGGATTAGGAATGAGGATATTAGGGGCAAAGTAAGAATAGCACCGATTGAAGATAAAATGAGAAAATCAACTGAGATGGTTCGACCATGTTAGAAGGCGCCCAACGGATGCACCTGTTAAAAGGTGTGAAAGCATGGAGATTGTCAGGAGTAGGAGAGGGAGAGGGAGACCCAAGAGAAGTTGGAAAGAAACTATTAAACATGACCCTGCCTACATAGATCTAACAAAGGACATGGCCCTAAACAGATTTGATTGGTGTCGTCAAATCCATATAGCCGACCCCACTTAGTGGGAAAATGCTTGATTTGGTTTGGTTTATAATGATGCATTTTCTGATATCATCACATATCTAGGTAATGGTGTGTGCCTTGTCTATCATCGGAACACTTCCATGCTGGAGTTGTGAAATTATCTGAAACTCTTAATTTTTAACGAGGTCCTCTGATGCTTGATTTATTTATGATATTATCTGCACATTGGTTTTTTTGTACAATGTCTTTAATTTACACTTCTCCTTACAATCTAATGAAGAACCATTCATGGTTAGCTAGACCTAAGTAAATATTCAGATGAGATAGTACCTTGTTAATTTTTTAATTCATTTGCTTTTGGAGTCTACAGCTCCACGTCTCTAGTCTGTTTGTGTGTCGTATTTAAGTGAAAAGTTCTCAAGTGTATACATGTCATATTTTTTGTAAACAATATCTTGCTTGGCTCAATTATAATTTTTGCATGTTGGCTAACACATGCCCATGCCTACGACACAGTGTGTGGGTCTCTCTGTGTGTGTTTTGAGTGTGGGTTTTTAAGGAGAGGGAGAGACGGACGATGATGCCCCATATGCCAAATATATAAATAAATAGTAAGGATTAGAGAACTGTTTTAGTCCATGGTCTGCATATTAATGAACCAATGGCAGTATATGGATTGATTTATTGGTTCCCATTCCATTGCTTTCCATTAATGGTTTTTTTTTTTTTCTGTAGTTTAGAATAAAATTTCATAAATGTTAATAAAAGAACATAAATTGTATTGAGAGATTTCAGTTTGGGGTTGGATACAAAACAAGCATAGGCTTGACAAATATTTGCAGCTCTGCGAAGTGTATTCTTCTGCAGTCTTGCAAATCTTGGTGCATTTTTTAAAGGTAAGATACCTATTAACGAAGATAAGAAGACAACTGGTTTGAACAGTGTTAAGACAACAATCTAAAGCACCTGATGGATTTGGCACTCAACGGAATTTGTTCATTCATGAAAAACATGGTTTCCAATTGTGAGATTGTTCTAGTGAATGATGTGTAATGTAGAAGAGTATAATGCTATTTTCCAATTATTAGATTGTAATAGGGTGTGCACTTGGCCGGACCATTCATGAGTGACGCTGAATGGGGATAGGTTCTGGGTGGGCAGGGGAAGATGGAAGATTGGGGGATAGGTTCAGACTTCACATTTGAAGTGGGAGGGGCCTCACGCCAAATCCTTCCACGTTAGGAGAAGAGAGCAAAAACAGTCCAATTTTATTTTCCTTAACCATATTATAAGAAGCCAAGAGGCATTACATCAATATATAGGCAAAAGAACCCTAAAACCAATCTCAACCCTCTAAACACATTGACAGTCAAGATTAAAACATCCACTCAAACTTATTAACTTAAAAACATAACTCATGAAAATAAATCCAAATAAAATAGTCAAATAATATAAGTTGGCTGGGCATCGACCCATGGATCATGGATCTGTCTTGCGTCAATTAGTCCTATAGTCTAGGCTTGGCTTCATGTGAGGCCTGTCCAACTTAATTAACACAGTTGGGCCAAGTAACAGCTAAACAACCTGTGCTTGAAGACTTGAACCTGGGGTCTGAATTAAGCTTGTTAAGTAAGTAGGTTGCGCCATACTTTGGTTGCTTTTATAAGAAAGAATGCCCCCAAATTTAAGTCCTCCTGGTCGAGCTTTGGCAAATATGCTGAGCCCATTAAAAGTGCCCCAATTGTTCGTATTTCTTTTCAAAAAAATGTTTATATTTCATTTGCTCTGGTGTTGCAACCTGACGCTGATTGAAGAAATGCTACTTGCAGATTATGGAGACTCTTGAATTGATCAGAAGAGCAATAGAAGGAGAAACAGTTAAACCTGTTTGATCAAGTTTTTGATTGAGGTGTTTGGTCAGGTTTTGATTGATGGGCCCCCTCTTCTTCAATCATCTGCCGTTTCTTGTATAGTTATGCTGCAAGTCATTGGATGCAATTCTGGAACACCAGGGGCTTTTTTGCCACATGAGCATCCTCAGGAAGCTATGTCATTTTGTCACAGTGATGTAGAAGAGTGATAGCTTTGGGCGACAGCCCTGAAGATGGAATTTGCAATTTTGAACAAAGGAAGATACTATTAAATTTTGTTTTGAAAGAGTCTGCATCAACCTTGCAGCAAAGGAAACGGCACAGGCCTGCTCAGGACAATGTATTCTCTTTCCATACTTCTGTTTGGTTTTATCGATTTAAACTGGCTAGAAAGAATGTTTCACAGAATCCATGTCTCAATCGAGGTCTTGTCCAATCATATTGTATATTTGTTACTCATGAGGCAGCACGTAGCTTGTGAGAAATTTTGGTAGATACACGGGGAATTAGCTATTCCCATCTCTGTCTTCCAACTTATTATGGTTTATATGGTGCTTGTATTTTATTTCTGTTGTAAAGGATACTGGTTACCCCTTACATTCATGGGGAACTCCCCAAATCCCAGCCCTGAGGTCATTGACATAAGGAAAGATAAACAGAGTATGTGAGTGGACCAAAACAATGGGCCAATGATCAGTTGACTTGGATCCTCAAACTAGGCAATTTTTGTATTATCCTAGTGGAAAATTAAGTTTGTTGGCAATATTTGGAAAGAAATGTTCTCCCACGAGCAACTATATATTTCTCAAAAACTTCACCTTTTGCTCCCCTACTTTTTTAGGCCATGGCCCCCATCTTGAGCTAATCTTTTCACACATGCTACCCCTCCATGAATTGTCACATCCGACTTTTGATTACTATTGGATTGAAATCTTTCAAGACTGATATTTCTAAAACCATGGGCCATAGATCAAGGTGTTTAGATTATCTAAATGGAGTTGTAGTTTTAAATATATGTAGGTCTTACCGTTTATGTGGGTAATTCTACAAGAAAGGAAGGGTCGTGATGATCTTATAGAGTCCAAATTCTGCATATAGATATGTCATATAGATCTTTTCATCCAACAGACATCAAGATATCATGCATCCCAGTGGGTGTGAGCGTTTTTCTCGCCCAGTCATTTTCTAGCACCACCCTGTCCAGTTCCAGTTCCAGTTCTGTGGGGACCATTTGGGCCAAACTTTGTTCAGTACAAGCCCTTTTCAAACTCTCATCCCCCCATTATCTGGCGCCAGCCTCAAGGAACGTGAGAGATGAGACACCCTTGACACTGGTATTTCTCAATGCTCAATTCAACATTCTTTGCAGCTGGAGATAACCAATCTGGAGAGTGGGGCCAGCTCTTCCCCCCATTGGCTCAACATCGTCCATGGATGTGGACTTATAAATCTACTGGATTCACCAAAAATGCCCAGATAAAAAGAGCAGAAAGTGCATTTTGCTTGCTATAAAACCATTGCCTATATGCAATAAAATTCAAGAATGGCGGTTACACATCAGACTTCCCTTTCTATGTTTGCCTTGTTACTCTGAGCACTGAAGGAGCAATGCTTGAAAGCATACGTCGGAAGAGTAAGCAATAGTCTCCTCACCCATGATATAATAGCCAGTGTGCTATCTGACAAGTTTCGCACATATTACAAGAAAAATGGTGAATATGACTTGAGTTAGCAGCTGGTTTGATATTCATTGGAAGCACCTGTTTAGAGAAACCACCTTCTTACAAGAAAAACTACCAATGTACAGATAATGGTCACACTAAAGATTATGCTAAGGATCCATGAAAATTTAAATGAAACATGCAGGTGTCAATGACAAGCAACCCAACAAAGGGTTTCCTTGTCTTCTTTTTTTTTTTCCTATCTTTACATCTTAAACAAGAATTATAAGTATAAAAACAAATACAATTCCAAATGGAGAAGAAATCCATTCTTGGCACCTCATGTTTCGAAGCCATCAAGGAGGAGGCCTGCATCAAATGTTAATGGGTAATCCGTCCACACTGAAGAATGAAAACCAAGTTTTTACCTTGCCCTTTTTCCCCTTCAATCATTGTTAACATTGCAATGTACAATGTTAGAAGGAAAATGTTGGTGATCAAGTCCGGCGCTGTCATCTTCTAAGGTTGCCTTCTGATTCTTTCATTAGGTAGTTCCAAGCCAGCAATGCTGCCCCCACAGCTGGCTCTACCTGTGAATCAGAGTAGTGAGTCAGAGAAGATGGTATTTCAGAAAATCCTAAATCCATAGATAATAAAACAATATGCAACAAGAAAAGAGACGCTTCAAAATGCCAAATACAGTTACCAAACTAGGCACTACCAAATTAGAGCTCTCAGGAACAAAAGGACGAAATATAAAATGGACAATCAGACAGTTGTATATTTGCTCTGTTCTTCATACAAAATCAGGTTGTTGATGGGCTGGACCAGAGTCAACAAAATTAAAATGTTCAAAACTCCCGGCAAAGCAAGCTAACCGCGCCAATTCAAGATCAGTCCCAAACCAATTGCACTCATTAACAGTAATACTACAAAATTTAGATAAGGCCCCACCTTTTCAATTCAAGATCAGTCCCAAACCAATTGCACCTATTAACAGTAATACTACAAAATTTAGATAAGGCCCCACCTTTTTCATGATCCAAACTCCACAGAATTCACAATCACAAGACAGGAATAGGAAATATACCTCAAATCTCCCCCATGGGATGGCATACAAATGTTTTCAATGGGAACAGTTGGCTTCAAATGTCATTTAAAAGCCACCACGAAGGGAGATATTTGAAAATGGCCCATCTATAATAAGATGACCCAGATAGGCAGCTCGGATTGCTATAGACGGGCCGCACCTTTACAATTTCCAAGCAAACAACTGTTCTTTCTACCAATCAAGCATCAGATAATACCGGGTTTTTTTTTTTATTGGTAACAATAAATAATACCTATGGGTTGGGCGAAACTGAGGTTTAGTTACTAATCAAGATATCAACAAAGTTCTGAATACAAAAGAATATCTGATGAATAGAGAAATAGCATTGTGGTCCCTTCTACAAAGACGGCAGATATTCAAAATAAAGCAAGCCACCAAGCCATGAAACTTAAATGAAATAAGATGAAACTATTGGAAAGAGTAAAAAGAGCAACAACTACAAGAATCAAATATCTTGAAAGAATCCATTTAAGATTTTGCGGGGCATATCTATTACAAAAGAAGTTTATCTATAAAAAATTAAAAACAACTGACAGAAAAGCAAAGAAAGAGAAAAATATACATATATTTTTATTGGTTTAAAGAAGGCTCACACAATAAGGAAATCAAGACAGTTAATTTGGCAGATATTGCTTACATACTCATCAGTGATGCAAGAAAGCATGAAAATGATAACCTAGAACTTTGGAGAGAGGATTTGGAGTAAAAATGGGTTTGAAACTTAGCAAATTAAACACAAAATGTATGAAGTTAAAGGTATAGTGGATGTGAGGGTACTAGGGTAGAGAAAAGGAGTTGGTAAAAAATTGAATATAACTTAGTACTAACAATTGATAAATTTCAATATCTAAGAGCAATTAAAAAAAAAAAAGACAATGGAGGGATTAGTTAAATGTTGCAGACATCAACAAAGGATGAGCAAAGTGGATTGTTAAATGATCATCAAATGCCACTTCTGCATTGTTCCAAGGGAAGTAGTTCCTTCACATGGATTTGAATGCTAAGGAATAGAAACAAGAAGTTAAACTGTTAAAGTACATTTCGCGTCCTTGGAATAATGAAGAAGTGGCATTTGATGATCATTTAACACTCCACTGTATAATTACAAGAAAGCACATAACTAGAAATGGGTATTTTTAAGAGAGAATTTCCAATTAGCCCGAATAGTAGAAAGACAATCAAGGAACCTTGTCAGTTGTCACTTTGATTTCTGGGCATCTTTACAAGACAATAGTTAGACTTGCTTTTTGTATGAGGCAAAACTCCAAGCAACAAAGATTTGCATTAAAGTACATGTGATTGGGATGCCTCACAAGTACAAGCTACTAGATAAGGAAAGATATGATAGACTATGAATAGAGTTGGGTGGGAAGTAGAATTCATAGAGTCAATCCCAAATAGATGTTGTATGGCACAATCATGGCAATGTTGATGATCCTGTGATGAAGAATTGACAAAATTCAATAGCACTAGAAACAACATGGTTTAAACTAGGATAAGCATATATTGTTATGAGTCAGAGAACAAGACTTATGTGGAATTTACTTTATACCAGGGACCTTGAAGTAATTAGTGGAAGTCAGTTGTTTATTGTAATCTGTCAAATTTGAGGAAAAAATCAGATAGAGGATGTCACCTAACCTTAGGGGTTGACCATACTCCTTTCTCCTCTCAAATCTTTCTCTCTCCTCCCTTGTTCATACTTGTCTACATTCGTCCCCCTTTTCAGCATAGTTGTCAATTCCGTTTTGGCCGGAACGTTCTGGAATTAGCCCTGGGTGGAACAAAATGGCCCCCTAAAAGTTTCCGGTCCTCATTCCAGTCCATTCCGGCCGTTCTGGTCCCAATTCCGGATCAATTCTGCCTCATTCTGGCCAAGGTTTCATACTTCCATTCACATGTAGTGAAAACGACAAAAATGGTCAATCGTATAGTGTAGTTTAATTTAAGTGACATAAGTATGCATTTTTAATATTATTTTAGCATTCAACTATTTTTTTCAATTTTAGGTATTCTTTTAAATTTGTTTTTTCCTTATCAATCGCGTCTTTTCCGGAACGGAATAACTGAATTGACCAGAATGCCAAAACGTTCCACTACAGTGTCAAACCGGAACAGCGACCGGAACGGAATTGACAACTATGCTTTTCAGACCTTCTAGGTAAAACCCTAGATTTATTTATATCCATCATTTTAACTGATACACCATCATTTTGAGGTTCATAACATATGCATGTTGCAGAAAAATAGAAGACATATTCAGAGCATTATGTCTTGTCCTTGTCTTTCCCTTACATTTGTTTTCTTATAGTTGCAATATATTCACACACTAACACACACATGTGCACATTGAGGGAGGGATCGAGAGAGAGATCCATTAATCGCCAAATATAAAATTGTGGTCATACACACATCATTGAAGCATTATTACATCATTTAATTGTGGCCATCCTTTCCAATCGAAGAACAAGATACAAAATAACATAAATCTTGCAAAACTACAATAACCACACCAAACAAGCATCTTTTCAATAAGCATTGTTTCAACCATAAAAACTAAAAACAGCTGAAGTATACTAACCTTAGGTCTAATTGGACAAGCTCCAGGATATTCCTCAGTAATACAGTTTATGACTTCTTTCCCAATGTCCCACTTCTTATTATTTTCAATAACACCTCCAACCATAACGAGTGGGAAAGAACTCTTTCTGTCTGCAATTAACAAAAGCATTAATATGTAAGCCAATCCTCTAATTACACAGCAAAAGTACAAATTTTATACAGAAAGCAAAAACCTATCTGTTGTCTAATAGCAGTGATGTAATTAGCTATAACTTTCAAAAATTCAGAAGGTACTTTATGCAGATAAACCCCTGCTAAACTTTATCAAGCTCGGAAAACTGAAGAGGCTTTTACAAAAGGCTCTTGCATTTTCAAACCTCAAAAAGGCCCCTATATTTTGTGTTTTTACTAAAACCTCCCTAGACTAACTATCAAACTATACAAAAAGTAACTGCGTCCATTCCCACTCTCCCTTTTTTAATTTAGATCAATTAGCCCTGAGAAAAACTCAAATCAGTTGTCGCTTGAGTTAATAGTGAAAAGACATTAGCCCAAATGGATCCAACCAAAAAGAAAGGGACATACTAGGACAAAGGATAGGTTGAGCAGTAGTCAACCTATGCACACACCCAGCCTGTTATTTACCAAGAATAAATCTGATAGTTTCTCAGCTGTCATCTTTTTTACTTTTAAATCAAGGGACAAGTCAAGTGAGCTTTTTCTCAAAGGTAAATCCATTAAAAAGCATATTCACGGTGGATATTCACAAGAAGACAATTTAGAAAGGATGTTTGTGATAAACGTGCTGACAAGGCAAACATGTAATGCCCTTGCTAAAGCATATTAAAAGTGGACCCCACATAACGATTGGCCAAAGCCCCATATGTGTGCCACATCAGTACATGTGCCACAAAAGCCCTCTTTAAATCATCTTCACGGGAATATCCATCACATAATCACATTTCTCATCTGTACATGTTGTACATAGATGTTTTTTTGCTTAATTCACAATCTAGTCTCCACTCACCTTCACCACACAAACCAAGTCTCTGAACAACAGCCTTTACACTTGCAGCTAACTCCTGCACAGAACCTAGTAAAATTTTATTTGATACTTCATCACCAGCCTCTGCACAAGACACAACCACAGGAACAAGTGCTGCTATACGAGCCCAAGATGGATCTGCATAGGTCCACCTAAAATAAGGTGAAGGGGACAACAAAAATCAGTTGTTGAGCTCAAATCCTTTCTCGGTATATCATGAAATCTTTTTAGTCAAGCAATGAGATAATGGAAAAGGAATTCAAATGACAAGGGAAATTCTCATTTGCAAACTTTGCAATCTCATTGAATAGGGCCCACACCTATGATGCCCAGATACAGATATGGATACGGACACCGATACGGGGATCCTAGACACGACTCCTCACTTTTGAAAATCTAGGACATGGATACGGATACGAGTGTCGTAATTTTTTCTTTAGATCACTTTTGAATCAATGAAATTATCATTGTTTTCGTTCCTTTCTAGCATTTTTTACGGCGAGAAGTAAAAATATTAAAAGAACTATATGAAATAAAGGACTTTATAGGTAGGAATGTTAAATTTGTTCCACGCCTGTTTGTTAATTTACTATTAAAGTGAAGGTGAAGTAAAACCTCCATTTGTCAGACATGAAAAGACTAGGGGGTTACATCAAAAGTACACAAATTCAAAATTCCCCCCTTCTTTTTAATTAAAAAAAGTCAAAAAGCAACATCTTCAATCCACTAAATGACAAAAAAAATCTGCTTTTTACACACAAAAAAAAAAAAAAAATTCATTATCAAGCCACTAAAGACAAAAGACCATCATAACCCCCTCATATTTTATTCTCTCTTGATTTGAGGCTTCACCTCACTTCACCCTACAAGTAAAGTTACCAAACGGATGGAGGTCTAATCATAGTATAATGAGATTTTGTTTTTAGTGGCTTGAAAATGTTGCTTTTTGACTTTTTTTATTCAATTAAGGGGGGAATTTCGAAATTTTGTACTTTTGATATAACCCCTAGTCTTTTCATGTCTAGTGAATGGAGGCTTCACTTCACTCCACCTTATTAGTGAAGTTGCCAAACAATACAATATCAGTCCGATATGGATACGTCGGGCGTCTACAAGCAACGGGGTATCATAGGCCCACACTTAATTTTCATACTTACAGCTATAAAAGAAAATATTGCAGTGTTACTCAAGTAGGGGTGCAGGTGCTGAGTGGTTGGATAGAATTCCAAAATAACTAGTAAGTAGCACTCAAAACACTCAAGTAAAATCTATTATTGAAACACTATCATATTGTGACAAGGATTCCATTAAGCTCCCAGCACAAAAGGAGAGGCCGACTAAGATGTGCAGACAGAAAAGCTGGGACCAACATCATAAAACAGGAAATTCATTAATAGGAAAGTACCCAATAAGTTCATCTGGAGAAGATAGCCCAAGAGTAAGCAAGATATCACTAGCAAGCATTGTTTGAGGACCGCGACCATCATGAGCCTTCACTACAGCAGTCAACGCTTGCGCAGCGATTCCATAGCCACTGCACAACAAACTCAACCAATCATAAATCCACTTTCTTGCAAAAACTTCTAAAGCAAAACAGAAGGGAAACAAAACCACTCAACACCTTGTGTTGCATGCATAGAAGAAAACATTTTTGTTAACACCAATCAAGGAAGTAAGGAACTAAATAATTCTTTTCTCCATCTCAAATAATGGTAATCGCCAATGACAAGTCAAACAAAAACGAAATGCTCGTAGCATAGGTTTCAATAATATTATCCAGTACAGCTAAAAACCTTTATCATCTAAGGAGAGTTAGAAGTCCTTACCAACAATTGCCTCAGAAATTAATGCCTGTCCTTGAAGATGGGTCATAGGGTCCTGCATTGCAGCATGTGTACACACCTAATTTGGTATACATGGGTATTTCAATGTACCACACCATTGAAGTTTGCCACCCATATATTATCAATAAAAACTAATATGGTAGCCAAATTACTATGAGATCTATCAATAATAGCTGAAGTCCACATGAAAATTTATCTCTTTTTCAACTATAGAAATTGAAAGCACAAGCTCTCATCATATATAGGCTACCAAGTTTTGCAAAACAAGTGTTCAAAAATCCATAGTAACATTCTCAATAGATAAAATACTCACCTCCCCCAGTCACCTAAGACAGGGCCGGCACCCGCTGCCCGAGCTTCTCTTCCATCTTCGGTGAATCCATAACAGATGGTGCCAGTCCCAGCAATTAAGACACAGCCATGGAGTTTTCCCATTGTCCCACTAGCCAGAGCTGCGACGGCATCATTTTGAACAAATAGCTTGGTGTGACTCGGAAATATGTCCCTGACATAGAAAAATTAACACGACACCATAAAAAACCTTTAGTTATTATATGTTAAAGATGATTGGAGAACAAGGTTACAAGAAAAAAGTATGTGGATGGGACTCTCACTAACATTTTATAATGTAAAAAGAACAAAAAACAGAGAAAAAAAGAATATGGATGTTTCTTAGCAAGATAGCGGGTTCAAGCGACAACAGCCTGTCACACAATGAAAGGTGCTCACTATTACAACATTGAGGTCGAGGGTTCAAGTCATGTAGCCAATTTTAAAAAAATATAGCAAAAAGAAAACGATTGCAGGTTCAAGTCAATTTATCAATCAAGGAAAAAAAAAACAGTCAGAAGACAATTATGACTAATACTAATCTGTATAAAGTAGCTGAAGAATTCTAGTGAAAGAAAGATATCTAACAGTTCCATTGTTCTATTCAACCTATGAAAGTTATTGAATCAAACCTAAGCCAATTCAGTATCCTCTCCTGATCTGTAGGATGGTTGACACCAGACAAAGCTAAGCAGACGACACGAACAGCAGAGCGCTTAGCACCCGATTTCATCAAGGCTTCTGCCATGACCTGCTCCAATGTCTCCCTCGCTGCAGTTTCTGCAAATCAAACCACCAAATGATTCTCATCCTTATCATCCCAGGAGCGTCTTTCATACTTAGAAGTTGTCATTTCACTTCCAAGAACAATCATAGAACTTCTAAATATATAACCATTCAGAAATAATAATAATAAAAAAAAAACAATAAACAAAACACAGACGAACTGGGATTAAAAAAAATAAAATCAAACCACACATAAATACAGGAATTAAAAGAAAAAAAGGACCCAGATGAAGGAACTGATCATCAGCTTAAAAAGAATGAAAGAGACGGATTAAAAGCTACAAAACACAACACACACACACACACACACACACACACACACACAAAAAAAAAGAACTCTTAATTAAAAAGACACAGACGATATATTGGATCAAAAGCTACAAAAGATTCAAAATCAAAACCACATAAAATAAAATCTAACAAAAACATGAAAAGTCAGATGTACAGATGAGAACGAAGAATCAAAGTACACATAAAAATTGACCACCTAAAAGGCCTGAAGAAGGAACTGATTGAACTCTACAAAGTCACACAAAAATCAAACTATTCATATTCACATCCGGGATAAAAAGACCTGGAAGAGGAAAAAAAAAGGTACCAGAGTCCTAAAAACATTACAGAGACACAGATGAAGAAGTTAATCACAAGCCCCATAGAAACGAGTTGTTCAGAAATTAAAAGGATCAGATAAAATAGAACCCAATCACATTCGAATTCATTGAGATCACTCAAAAATTCCACAAAAAAGAGAATTTCAAAAGAATAAGAATCACCCAGATAGAATAGAACCCAATCAAGTTCCAATTCTTTGAGAACCACTCAAAAATCAAATGACCCAGATGAAGAAACTAATCAAAATCCCAAACCGGGAACAAATAGAACCCAATCAAATCCGAATTCGGTGAAAACCACTCAAAAAATCAAAATGACCCAAAGGGTAGAAAGGGGCGGAGAACCTCCAACGCTGTTGTGATTTGAACATCCGGCGACGGAGCGAGCGAGAACGGGGAGAGTCTCGAGAGTTTGGTCGGAGATCGGTAACGACATGCAGATGCAGACAGTTGAAGTGGTCCCTCCATCGATACCGAGGACAACTTCAGGAGAAGAGTCTCTTTGCGCAGGCATTTCGAGCTCAAACTTCCAAGTCTCTCCATTTCTTTGCTTCTTCATCGATGTATAGTTGATTCGATTGAGACTGACCGAAAATAGATGGGATAGAGATGGAGATACAATCACAGCAGCATTCGGTTAAATTTGGAATGAATGTGAGGATTTTCGCAGGTGGGGTTTGAATTTAGATGGCAAACGAGCCACGGGGAATCCGTACAAGGATGCTCGCTTAGGATTTATCATAATTCATAGCCTTAGGCCCTCTCCCATGCCCCCAAAAGAGTGGTTTATTGAACCACACCACCAAATGGTGGGCACTTTTGTGGATGATATGAGAATGGTAAGATCCTAAGATTATCACCATCTAGTTATTGGGTGGCAATGGGGAAAACCAATTTTGTAGAAAAAGAATTTACTTTTTTATATTTGAAAAATCAAGTCTAGAGTTTGACCCCCTTTGGTGGAAAATTAGTTATTTAATTCATTGTTGAGAATTTTAAAATCGTTAAAAAACGGTTGCACAGACGTGCCCCTAATAGATGCTCCAATTTCCATGAAATAGATTTTGTCTTTCCAATATATAGGGTTCAATATGCATGCCAATGCTACGAGCCTTTCGATGCGGTATAAATTGAAAAGCAGCACAAAAGTACTCTATATTTTCTTTACTAGAATTCTAGTGGTTGGAGTTTTTAAGACATGATGTTGGTATTTTCAAATCCCTTGTTTCTTAACAAGAATTTATGAATTCCAATACATCATAAGTCCTAAAATGCTCATGCCCTTAGGAGGATTTAGGAATTCCACCTTGTTTATCTTCTTTGCATTTTGGTGAAATTCTAAAATGCTCATGCCCTTACGAGGATTTAGGAATTCTACCTTGTTTAGAAATTTAAGAATTCCTATAATTCTACTTTTCAATATTTGGAGTTCAATATGCATGCCAATGCTTTTCCAGTCATTGTAGGATCCAAATCCAGATGTGAATCCTGCCCCTAAAATATATATCCAGATTTGGATACGATCAGAACTGAATACTTCACATCAATATGTCAGTACATTTGATAAAATGCTGTATTCATAGTTCATATACTAATAATCCAAAGGCCTGTATCATAGACGAGATGTTTAAAAAAAAAACATACGAAGGCCCAAAGTTTAGTGTGTGTGTGTTTTTTTTTTTTTTTGGTAAAAATGACGTATAATGTTTAGTTGTGAAGAGAGATGAGAGTTGCATTAGTAACTATAAATGACTAGAAGAAGTTCTGGCCTTTCTCTGTATAAATTCAGATGAGAGTTGCATTAGCAATGGCCATCTCCACACACTACAATTGATTGGACATCACACCGGGCATGCCTTGAGATCCAACTCCTTGTTTTATTAGAACAATTCTTCATCAACTTTCCAGCAGATGAAGCTCAAAGCACACTCAAGGCGTCGGCTATCATTTTCAGTACGTTTGATGATTTGGAATTATGACATTCTACCAGCCATCTGATAAAGAAAAAGTCTCCTTGGCCTGAATATGGGGACCGAACCATGGCCCGGTCCCCATGAGGGCCACAGGATCCCAGGCGGGCCACATAGCACCCCTCTCTGATAAATGGTTCCACACAGGATGTCTAAAATGGCTAGACTGCTACGCTAGTGGTTCTGTTGTCTATGTGGATTTTGGGAGCACAAATGTTGTGACAACCCAACAGTTGATAGAACTTGCTTGGGGCCTCGCAAATATTAACCACCCATTCTTGTGGGTCATTAGGCCTGATATGCGGGTTTGAGCCCAAAAGCATCCTCAGATATTATTATACCTCCAAAAGCATCATTTTTTTATTTTTTTTTGCTATCAGAGGGTTTCCAACCCTTTGGGCTAGTCTCTCCAGGCCAAAAGAGAAGCCGGGTAAACTCACATGTAACCCCAATGTGGTAGTGTAGTTTCGAACCTACAACCTTCGGGTGCAAGCCGTGGTCTTAGGCAAACTGAGCTACCCATTAGGGTTAAAAGCATCATTAAATACATATAATGCCAAAAAGCATATTATACGGCATATTCTTATTTTTTAAACCAATTTGCCCCTCCAACCCCTTTTCCGCGACATAGAGACTTCGATTTGGCACATTAATGTATTTCAAGGCTAGTTTAATCCCTTTTCCCGCGACATTAAGACTTGGTTTGGTAGGGCGCATTGAAGTTTTTCGAGGCTAGGTTAAGCCCTTTCTCGCGACATTGAGACTTGATTTGGCATGGCATATTGAACTATCTCCAGGTTAGTTCAACCATTTTCTTGCAACATTGAGACTTGATTTTGCGACATCGAGACTTAATTTGACATATTGAAATATTTTGAGACATGTTCAACCCATTTCTCGCAACATTGAGACTTAATTTGGTGCAATGAAGTATTTCTAAGCTAGTTCTTTTCTCAATTATCGAACTCGCTAGTTGAATTTTTTTTCTCTTTTCTCATTAGCCCTTAGAAATGCTCTTTGAAAGTCTATTAATTTGAATATCGGGAGATTTAAAGGTTAATGAGAAAAGGGAAAAAAAAATAGGGAGTTCAAAAAAAAAAAAAAAAACTAGCTAGTTAGAAATACTACAATGCACCAAATCAAGTCTTGATGTCGTGAAATTTTGTCACAATGTCACAAAAAAGAGCCTGAACTAACCTCAAAATACTTCAATATGCCATTCTAAATCAAATCTCGTTATCGCGGAAAATGGGTTGAACTAGCCTCAAAATACTTTGATGTGTCAAACCAAGTCTCAGAGTCACGAAATCAAGTTTCGATGTCACTAGAAAGGAGCTGAAGGGGCAATTTGGCCCTTAAAAAAATCAAAGTATGCTGTATAAGATGCTTTTGGGCATTACATATATTTAAGGATGCTTTGGAGGTATAGGGATATTTGAGGATGCGTTTGGTCAAAATCCCTTTTTAATAATATCTCATCTAGGTATTTCATGCCCTACAATTTAATCAGACCACCCTTTACTTAAGTAATAAAATTTGTTTAGTGTTATAGAGTTGCATTTATTTTCCATGGTGCAAAATTTCAATAGATAAAAGCCCCTCCAATTTAGTCTTGATAACCAGCCCTTGGGTGAGGTCAGATAGGACATGCCTAAAGCCTGGGCAGCCAAGTAAAAACTAATTTTTTTTTTTTTTACCACTAGAATAAGAGGCCATAGGCATTCGTCTTGAGAGGCCCCTGTTGGTTAAATTGGCTAATTTTCGGCATAAGAATTCTTATGTGACTCTATAGATTTTTTATCCTAACTTTTGGGCTTGTAGGTTGGGCCCGAGTCAGAAATGAAACCCAGGTAAAACAGTCAAGGTGTGGACTCGCTTCTGCGTGTACAATTCAGCAAATGGACCCCCACCAGCCCACCTGTAGTCAAACAAATATATCATTTCACACGTTTTCACGGTAAGCATAGAAAACTTGCAAATAGGGCTTAGATTTGCCTTGGAGAGTTACACTTCGATTAAGATTTTTCTCTAATTAGCAAATGCGGTTGAGCTCCATGGGGGCCGCTTGGGCCTACCTTTGTTCGTGCAACCCCTTTGATCCTTCGTCTTTCTATAATCTTACAGTAGCCCCAAATTTACAATCATCGAGCATTCGCCCATCAATTGATTGAATTGAAAAAAAAAAGGATATATAAGTAACATGTCGTTAAATTTTAAACCTTTCTATCGATAGCATGCATTTAAGTGGGTCTCACGAGACAGATGATAGGCAGACGATAGGAGAAAATTGTTCGTAAGCGAAGCTAGTTAGATGCCGCGTTGCCTAAGAATTTTCATATTCCATGTGGATCATGTGCAACAGGGAAAAACTTAACATGGTGCCCATAATTCAAAAGATTAAAACATCGGCGCATATTCATGTGGGTTGGATTTCAGAATTAATATCTATAAATGGGGAGAGAGAGAGAGAGAGAGAGAGAGAGAGAGAGAGAGACCCTCAGATGAATACAAGCTCTCTTAATGAAAAGTGAGAAAGAAAACACTGAAATAACCAAAGCGTGGACTCCGCAAGGAAAATCTTTTTCAATATGTACGATTTAAATTGTACGGTTGAAGGGAAAATCTGGAAACGTAAAAATTGTCATCGATGAAATTACCCATAGAATCTTAATTTGGTTTGATGACAATTTGGTTGAGTGCTGAATTCACCTTTCATACTTTTCGAGCTTTTGAACTTTTTAAAGCTAGATTGCTTCATGACATTTTGTTGATTTTAATCAAGTAAACATCAGTATAACTGACTTATAACCTTATTTATGTTCAGGTGCTACTATATATATATATATATGTCATGAGTATGCTTTAACAACTCATAAGAAGACATGATTGGAACTGATTGAGTCATTCATGGCTTCATAGCTAGATATAGGACATATGATATCTTCTCATATTATAACCTAGGCCAAATTGACTTGCCTTGCCCTGTTTGGCTGTTTGTCATCATTCATCAGTTCATATATATTGGTCACTCTAATTTATTTAGAAAAGTTTTCAAACACAGCTAGTACATATCTAGCTAGTAATGTACTCTCTTACATTTGTGGATTTAGTTCTCTCATTGTACAATATGATTTCTTTAAAAATTTGAGAGAGAAAATTTAATGGGATTTCAAAATTGAGAGGGTTGGTCAAAATTAAAATTGAGGCCATCAAAATCATTGACTTTCATATATAATAATAGTAAAACAGGCCTTTTAAATGACTGGGAGGATAAATTAGTTAATAAGAAGCCTAAGAGGGGCAAAGACGAAAAGTAGATGGTGTAACATGTAATTATAAAAATATGGGATCTCTTATTTCAAAATGCCATAGAGAAATGAAAGGATCGAATTCATTCGGGTGATCCAAGCAAAATGATATCCTTTGAAAGATGCCTTCGGGTACTCCATACGATTTGAAAAGGATTATATATTAATCTTTAATAATTTGCAAAAGGTAATGCCATGTAGAATATGTTCTTGTATTTGCTTTTGGTTTCTTCGTGAAGAAGACGCACCAAAACAAGTGTTTGGTGCAACGATGAAATGGCCGGAGAATCCTTCTTTTTTAGCCTCATTTCCACGAGAGAGGATTTGGATGTCCTCAACATAGTGGTAGAAATGTGGATCTGCAAAATTTCTTCTTTCGCAGCAGGCACCAAACGCACCTACTTACCGTTCACCATTAAACATTTGAAGTGGATGTTTCATTTCACAAGGCAATAAATCTAAAATCTCTCCTAATGAAAATGAATAAAACACTATGCTTACCGTTAACCCTCTTCTGTATGGGGTCATTTGCCTTTCACGCATAGAATATGAAAATAGAATTTATATAGGCTAAAATTCTCAAGATGTGAAATTTACATAAGATTTTCTTAACCAACCAGGTGTGTGAATGCATTGGTTAGCATGGCTTGGTGATCCTGTATTATAGAGATGAGAGCTCCATTTCAACAACGAGGAGAAAAGTCAATTTATCACTTAAAACCTTTAATCATGGTATGATCCTTGGGTCACTCATAACTATTACAATTCAACTGGATCAAATGATATCAGAAGATCAAACATCTAAGGTTTTTTTTTTTTTTTTTACTATGGATTGTTCATCTCTTTTGAGAACAGAGAGATTGGATGGATGGTCCTAAATATTTGCTTAATACTCAAAGAACTGGATGATTCCTATTACTTATTGAGGTTCAATTATTAATGTGAAATTTTCTACCTTAATAGCTTAGTGATTGCTTTCAACCGATTCTTGATGGCGGAAATTTTTCTGCTCTTAATAGAAATTTTAGTGGATGCTGTCAAAATGCTTTTGTACTTGGATCTTAAGTTATTTAGTTAAATCCCTGGTCTCGTAGGGATTAGTCTAGGTCAAAGAGTCGAGACACCCGCTGTTATTAAAAAAAATAAAATCAAAGTGACAGTACAAATCACCTAAATCATTCTTGATCATGAGGCCTTTTTTTTTACCTGTTATCACCAGCCATAGAAAGTGATTTAGAAGTGATGCTGCTGCATCCTTACAAGATGAAATCTTATAATCAATCTAGCCAATAGGATTGGGAAAAGGAAAGGGAAAATTGGATCCTCCAGTCTCCCTCATGCCTCCTGTGAGGGAAGGTAGTGGAACTCACTGTGGGACCCACCTATAGAAGATCAGAGCCATTCAAAATGAACACCCTCCTCATCTACCAATTATCTTCAAATTTTACCCTAGAGGGAGTCCATCCCACCGTAAAATTGAGCAAACAATTAAGAATGCAAGACAGACAATCTTATGCATCATATTATTAATCACATTCTTAGTCGTATCATCATATCCTCAATCTTACAGGAAGGGTATAAGGCGTTCTTTTCCTTGGATATTCTATAGATGGACTCAGTGGCGGACTCATAATTTTTGTTTAGGTGGGGCAAAATTTTTGCTCAACTTTGCTAACTTTTTCACATTAAAAATACCAAAAAGAAAATATATTACATTTAAATAAACACAACTTTTTTCCATGCTCAGATCTCTTGCCTAATTGAAGGACCCTCCCACTGTCTCTCTTAAATTTAGGTGATCATCAATTTATCATCATTAAAATTGATAAGATAACATTTCCTCTAATCCTATGTATTTGGATGCCTCAAAACGGTGATTTGGGAAAGCACTCAATCTGGGTTTCCAAAGAAGTTCTTTTTTGATCTAAAAAATTTGGTGGCATGTACTTACCTAGCTCTAAAAATAATTCTCTATAGTTGGTTATGGGCTCATGGCAAAGAAGATAAATTTTCACTTAAATGTGACTCAAGTTATCAAACATATGAATCCTAAGGCCCGATTTATTTGTGAATTGAAGATTAAAGTGTACCCAATGGTTATTTGGTCATCTTTGGACTTGTAGATATGTTAGATTGTGTGATTTAGAGCTTCGAGTTTGGATTAGGATTTCGGGATTGAAATTAGGACTTGGAGATTAACAACTCAGAGTTGGGTATAGAGTGATTATGATTATACTAAATCTGACGATGGGTGGAGGATTTTTTATTTATGACTATATGGTGAGAGACTAACCACGAGAGGACAGCATAAAGAGGATCTCGATCTCTCAATAAAAAAAAGATGTCAAAAGAGAAAGGCACGAATATGATCTGGTACTTTCAGTCACTAAGGTTTTATAATATGAGGCGATCACAATATTTAGATTGGGCAAGATATATGTGTGACAGGTAATACCCAGTTAAACTATTGGCAAATTTAAAATCCGCCCAGGTTCCATAAATGTAGGTCTGCCACTGGATGGACTTCAATGTGAGTTACACTTCACAATACTTTACAAGTGAAATACTCAAACAAAAGGCCTTGAGTATTCAGACTTGAACAGGAAAAAAAAAGAAGAAAAAACTTCTCTTCATGAGATCAACCACTTATCCGGTGTAAATGGGTTGTGATGAGAAGATGCCTGTGATTTTGCAACCGTCTACCTATGTTAGATCTTGAGATTTAGACCGCTTGATGGGTTAGCTTTGCACACTGGGCCACACTTGTAGGACCTAGAGGAAGACTGGCTGTTTGTGACTGGGAAGCAGCAGCAAAGCCATTGGGGGGAGACTGGGAGATGTTGGCCGACCTTGAAGAAATTCCCTACTAGTTGCTAGTGGAGACTTGAGAGTCCCACATCGTTTACGAAGGAAAAGTATCACAGGAAGCAATGCAATAAAGGACCAAAGAAGACTCATTTCAATTCATACCTTTCTCGGCCTTTTGGCTAAGATCAAGTGTAGTATCTGTTCTTATCAGTTTAATATCTGATACGTGGCCCATTGGGTCACATGATATTAAATTAATTTTTCTTGGGGGAGGGTCCACCACAGTAGCTTGCTGCTGGGGTCCTCATGCGTCGCCTATGTGTTGCACTATTGCATGGGCCTGGCGCACCCCTCTAAATCAAATTTAAAATTTTTGATCAAGCCCTGGTGTTCTTTTAGGATTTGTGGCTAAACCAACAAATATGGACGGTCTAGTTCTGGGTTACTCCATGTTCTTCTTTATATGATGCATCAGGAAGCTGTGTAAGGAGCGATCCCAACAACAGAACCAAGTTTGCTAGGGATGTACTTATGGTCTGGGTTGGACGAGAATAGGTCATATTAAGTCCCAGGCCATCTTAGAATATAGGCTCATGTCTGATCTAAAAGCTCAACACGTTTCATAAGGACCCTCAGGGGTTCAGCCCACCTAAAATGTATCAGGAGACAGGACTGAGCCAAGATAATAAATAGTACCAAATTTTAGACTGACCTAGCCTAAATACTAAAACCGAAACCTCCCAAAGTTGGCTAAGATTGAGTTGGGTCCCGGGCTTGTCCAGCCCATGAACACCCATAAAAGTTTCTTCTTTAACAAAAAGTGTAAGTACCCCAAACTTACCAACTCCATTATATACTCTCTCTTTTAGCATCGGTTATACTTATAACCTAACCCGAAAGATAGGTTATAGGTTTGATTTTTGGACCCAGGTGTTTTATACAAGTTATTATACCCATTTCGGCGGGTACAGATAATCTAGTCCAAATTGGGGTCTTAGTTCGTGGCAGAGGTCCGTGTAAGTAATTCATCTACATCGGAATCAAGTAGACTACAATAATAATAATAATAATAATAATATACGTCAATGAATCACCTAATGAAGGCCCATTTATTATATATCTCATTTGGGCAACTAGAAGATATTCAAGACATTCAGTGCAATTCCAATTAGATAATAATCAGTACCTCTGAGAATCAAGTTATTGAAGGCCCATTCACAGATTTGGATCCACTGTGGTTTTGCTGTAGACCCTTATTATTATGTTTATAATACTAAATTATTATTTTTAGGAGAACGCTAGAGGATGCTTGGGCATTTTGAAAAGCAAGAAGGGCCCTTTTCTTAGACCAATGAAATAAGGAGATGATTTATGATAGATGCTGCGGCTTTTTGGAAAATATTATAACTTCTTTAAGACTCACCAACTTGTTTCAATTTCTCCCTTAAAGAGGGGAAACCAAATTGTATACACTATTTGATGGCCATCTCCAACAAATGAGAAATTTTAATATGAGGTGGTCCCATCACCAAAGTGACGACTATATATATATATATGTATATAAGGTTTAACATTTGGGTCACGGTTAGCATTCTTATTAGTTTAAATTTTTATCAACAAATGATAAATCTTAATGACTTAGGCCCACCATCAAACCGATGACTATAATAAAAAAAAGAACTTTAACGTTTGGGCCCCTTGAAAATGCTAATGTCAATTTAAATTTATTAGTGGGGTCCCTCTTATGTAAATTGGATATGCACGTCCAAGAAATTGATCTCTCTTTCTCAAATTCAATCTCCTATTTCATATATTGAGATCCTAGTTTTTCTCCTACACAATCTCCTAAAGAGGTGAGTTAATAGTATTAAATAGTGTGGAATGGTTTAAACAAGAAATTATTCCGTTGATTGGATATTGGATAGGGGCGAAAACCCCCTTTTAAGAGGGAGCGTTTTTGAGAATTTCCCTTATTTTTATAGTACCATCTTAATCCAACTTACCTATTTTTCATTATTGATTAATTACATTTTCATCATATAATTAATTTACATTTGTCCAGCATTTTGGAAAACTATTTAAAAAAAAAAACTCATTTTGCACAATAAACATATTCCAACCTCTCTCCATTAGAATGGTTTCAATAGAATAAGAAAAGAATATTAGTTCATTTTTCTTTCAGATTTACATAAGATAGAAACAGCCGCACCAAACATGAAATTACAAATATAGTGTGGAAAAGTACTTTCGCTTTGTTATTCAATCTTTTTTTAAAATTAAAAACGGCCATGCTATTCGGCCAAACTGGGGATTGAATGCTGGCCCGGTCCCCCTGTCCTGGGATCCAACGGTCCTCTTGGAAGATCGGGCGAGCACTCGCTTCCCAAAATCGGGCCATGTAGACTTTTTGACGTGCCCTTATTGGCCTCCGCCTGTTGACCCGTTGACCTTCCAAAGCCTATTCCAGACTGCCACTTATAACGTGCAGTGCGAAGGTTGCCTGCGTAATACACGCCTACGGCGCATGATAGAACGTAGCGGCCTAGCGCAACACACGTGGAAGGGCCCACGCGACCTTATCGGGATTCCGGTTCCGCGACTATAAATTTCCAACACCCGCTACAAAGTTCCAGAAAAAGGATCGAAGGAGAAACAAACAAAAATCTACGACTTTCGAAGGAATTCCGATTCTCGCGGTATGCATATTCCTAATCTTTCTTGATCTACTTGTGTTTTCATCTCGATTCTCCTCTCAGTAACCCTAACAATGTGTTCTTCAAGATTCGCTCGTTCTTAATTTCTTTTCCTATTTGATGGATGGATTCATGTAGATCCGATCCGCTTCGCTCCTTTCTTGATAGATCTCAGCTGTCTTGCGTATTGATCCAGTGAAATAGGTTTTGAAGGTAGATTCGTTGAGCGATTTGATGATTCGTGGGTAGTTTTGCATTAGATCGAAGCGATTTTCAGCTTGGTAAGGAATTTCAGTTGTTTTGGATTCGGTTTGAACGAATCAGGGTTCAAAACGTGGAATGAATGATAGATTTGAAGGTTTCCTTCTGATTTTACGTTAGATTCAGATGGTTTAAGGATTTGTTTGTATTTGAAGGGTTTCGGCTGTTTGTTGATGTTTGATGTATGTGAATTGGGGGATGAAGGTGGAACTATTAAAAGATAAGGAATTTATGGTATTTGTGTTCTGCATTGAAACAATTTGTGTTTTAATTGGATAGCATCTGAGGAAATTCGGGTTGTTTTTTGTGTTTGATTCATGCGGATTGTGGCTTTGATGGTAAAGTTTTTGAACAATATGAAAATATTGTATTATTTCTGCCTTACATCAAAGTAACTTTTTGTGGGTACAATCTTCAATATCCGAGGGATTTCTGTCGCTTCTTTGTCTAGCTGGAATGCATTGTTCCTTTTGTACTTATGTGCTAGATTGAAGCAGTTTGGATCTCTTATTGGATATTTGCAGTTTCTTAGGAATTTCAAGTTGTCTCTAGGATAGATTCCTGTGTGGTTTTGAAGCCTGAAGGTATTAGTTGCTGAGATGTTTGAAAATATTGTAGCAAGTACCAAAGCAAACTTTTGGGGTACAATTTCAGCATTTGAGGAAACTCAAGTTTGTCTGATGGACTGAATTGCTTCCCAAAATGGTAGGATCTAACAATCAATTGAACTTTTCTTGTATAATTCAGCATATTTGATAAATTCCAGAGATTTTGCATTTGATTTAGTAGTGAAGGTTAAAATCATTGAGTTATAAGACTTTCAAGAAACCTCTAGTGATATAGAGTTGGAGTGAGCCTCCTTCCCCTCTCCTTTCCATCCTTTGAGCCTCTCCCACTCAATTCTGCCAGTTTACTGGCTGTCCCAAGACCAAATAAAGGAGGACTCCCCCAATTTCACCGCCAGAGTAAAACTTGTCACATCCTGTGATCCACAACATGAACTATGAGACATTGTTCTGTGATCATAGTTGGATGTTCCCCGACATAAACGATGCAGTGTAATTAGGGATGTAAACGGTTGGTTCTGTGGATCCGGACCTGTCCTTGGTTATGGACTCGGAACTGTTAAGGAGAAGGTGAAACTGGACCTGGAACCAGAACCATATATGGGGTGGGTCTGGGTCCAGGTCCGGGTCGGGTCTAGGTGGAGAATGGTATGGGGGAAATCTAATTTTAAGGTGGGATTATTGAGGTAATGTGTCGGGTTCCGGGTCACTGTGGGCTTGCAAATTTATTAGCACCTAGATTGAAGCATTTCAGACTACTATTGGGAATTTAGTTATCAGTGTTTAAGAAAGTGCGGTTGTTCTCATTTTGATTTGTATGCATCATGCTTTTGAAGGCATATACATCAAATGATTTGAAGAATTCATGATTCTTTTGCTTCAGATTGTTTTTTTTTTTTTTTTTTTTTTTTTTTGAGGAAGTATGTTTAGTGATTCAAAGAATTTGCTACATTCCTGTTAACTGAGAAAATTGTAGTTTTCCCTGGATGTTTTTTTGGGGGTACATGGGTTAAAGATTGAAGCCTGAGAAAATTGTATTTTTCCTTGGTTTTTTTTTTAAAGATTGAAGAAATTGACATTTTCCCTTTTTGTAGATTAAAGAAAGCTTTATATCTAATCTTTTGACTTGGTTCTATGAGATATTGAGATTTATAGTTGCTTGGCAGAATCATTTTAAGTAATTTGAAGAGTTTTGTACTGCTGTAGCAGACTGAGGAAGCTTGGCTCTTTGATTTTCTAGAAAAAGATTATGTTCGTTTATTGAAATTAAATTTTCTATTTGTCTTTTTATAGTAAAGCAGTTGGGTATTTTCATTTGTGTGAACCCAGGATTTCTATGAAATTATCGTAGTTGATGATGACAATGTCTACTTCTTCATTGTTTCCTTCTTTTTTTTTTTTTCTGAAGTTCAAATTAATTATTTGAAGTATATGCTACTACTTTTCAGTTGGACTGAAAAAAGCGGGTTTTTAAATTAACAATTAGTGCTGATTCTCTCTCTCTCTCTCTCATGTTGATGTTTTCATTTTATTTTTTTTGTTAAATTATGCCTGCTTTATGTTGGTAAATTTTTGAGGAACTATGTCCACTTTGAGTTGTTGGAAAATTTATCTTTGGAACATTTGGATTCACTGGATTGTCTAATTTCCTGTGGTTCAAGTTCAATTGAGGTAGCATTGGTTTTTTGCAGATATTCCTGAATTGCTGGGAGACTTTGGCATTTTCCAGTTGGATTGGAGCATTTAGAGATTTACATGTTTTGACAAAGAATATTGATATTCTTTGTTGACTTTTAATACTTATAGCTCTGACAACAGAAGATTCTAGTACAAATCTTGATATTTGTTACCTCTGGTTACTACTGAAGCAAATAAGATCAGTTATAAACTTTGAATTGTTGACTCATTTTGAAATCCTTAGGCAATTCTTTATCACAAGAAAGTTTTTGCTAGTCCGGTTAGGGCTGGCTTCAGTAATTACACAACGGCTCTAAGTAAAGAAACTCGCATCAATATTAGAAGGAGAAGAGAATGGCTGCAAGGTTTCCATAAGTTTTTGCTTGCTTCCCCTTCTTTTCACGGTGGTCGGGGTGCCCTACCTTCAGCTGGTGGGCATCCAGCAGATCTGACTTTCCTTGCTGGTGGGGGTTGCTGAATAGATACAAGACTTGGAATTTTAGGATTCACTGTGTTCTTCAAAATTTTGAAAAATGGTTTCAGTCAAGCAGTTTGATGATGACTACTGTTTACTAAAGCAGAACTCTGGTTCTGAGCTGTCAAAGTGCTCTGGAGTTCCTTGGAGAGGTTGGTTCTTCTTCTTCCTTCTTTTTCTTTCTTTCTTTCTTTCCAAGAGGGGCAGGAGTGATTCTTTTGGTTTCTATATTGTTCCCATTATCCCATATATGTCAATTTTCTCCGGTCTATGTTTAATCCTTTATACAATATACATTCAATCTCATTTTGTACTTTAAATATATGGATATTTCCAATTTTTCGAGAAAATTGAGAATTTTTTTTACCATTATTGTGGACCTTTTGATGTGATGATGCCATGTTAAAGTAGCAAGAGGCCTGGCCTGATATTGTGGTTGCTTCTCTGATTAACTGTAATAATGGTTTATGTTTCATGTACATGGTTCAAATATTTGTGAAACTTGTTAGGTATTGGGAATGGGATTCCTTTGTATTGCTTGGGTACTCAACCTGTCAGAGGAAATGATGCCTGTAGAGCATCATCATGCCATGCTGAAGAGGAGCAAAGTTTACTGGATTCTCTTCTTCTTGCTCAGGTATACTTGAATGAATGTTTTCAATGTGTTATCCAATCTCACATACAGCCTTTAATGATTGTAACTTTTTAGTGGGAAGATCGTGCATGGAAGGGTCCGCTCAAATATGACGTGACTAATTGCGAGATGAAGGTACATATATATCAAGTACTTGTTCTCTCTATGATTGTGATAGCTGTTTCCATTTGTTTTCACTTGAGCACAAGGAGTTTAAAGGTTGACATGACCTTGCAGTTCATCAGTGGAAGTAGAAAGCTTATTGCTCAGTTGAATGAGGAATGGAATTCAAACTATTTCCCAGAACTTGCAGAGTACAATGTTCTCCAGTCATTTGACCCTTTCAAGTTCAACTGCATGAAAACCTTCAGGGAGGAGCTACTTTTCTGTGTTGCACGAGGGGAAAAGGCAAAGTCCGAGCTTATTACATCAACCATTCTGCCTAATGATGCCAATTTAGTCATTCTAAATGTGAGTTTCATTCAAGATAAATCTTGACCTTTTCTAACAGCTCTGAAGATTCTTCTGCTCACAGGTGGTTGATTCTCTTGTTTTTCCAGGCAAATCCTGTTGAATACGGTCATGTCTTCATTGTACCCATTAATTTTTATAATTCCCCACAGTTTCTGGATTTGAGATCACTAGAACTGGCTGCACAGGTTGCTATTGATATAAATAACTGCTCTTTCCGTGTCTTCTATGACTATCATGCATCATCAAGAGTAAAATCTTCATATTTTCAGGTATATAACTATTCAACTATGATTTCTTCAGTGTTTTTATTTTCATTTTTTTCTGGTTTTTTTTCTCCCACAATGTCATAATGTTACTTCAAACTTGTGTGCAATATTCAATAGCTGGGGGCTTTTTTTCTTCTTTTCCTTTCTTTTTTTTTTTTTTTTTGGGGGGGGGGGGGGGGGGGGTTGGGATGGCGGGCGGGCGGTTGGGATGGAATACATATGACAAGCTAAGAACAATGGTTGAAGAGCCTAACATAGCTAGGTTAAGAGCCCATTTTCCTCATTGACTTCCTATGAGTTCATAGTATACTGGGTTAAAAAGGAACATTTAAAGAAGTGAGGGGTTAAGGGTGTTAGTCAGAGATGTAGATGGGACCCTCGTGATCGTTGTGTAATCCTTACTATAGGGAAACTATTGATGGTCATTTGTGGATCTTTTTCATCTTTACTTCAATTTTAGCCCCTTTGATAGGAAGCCATGATGCTTGGATACGGCATGAAGGGACACACCATGGACATGGTAGGGACACGTATTTTACATATAAAAAGTGAAGCATTGGATGTGGTATGACACACTATAAGTTGAACATTTTGAAGTATCCATCCATCATAGATAGGAAGGTATTGCCTAGAATTCCTAGGAATTCAATACCAAGCAAACAAATAGGCACTGAAAGTTTATTGGGCATTCATTTTAGTATCTCATGGAGTCCTTTATTATCCAGGCCTGTATATGGGCCTTTAGGCGACTCTCAATCATGTGGTTCAAGCATAGCGGCTACATTATCGGCCATAGCGGTTGAGGCCGCTACACTATTATAAAAATAGCGGCGCTACAGTCTAAAACCTAGTAGAGCCAAGCAATTTTGGTTTTGAACATTGTTTTTCCTATTTCTTTTCCTCAATAGCCCTTCCTAAAGTTCTCTCTAGTGTTATTAGTTTCAAATCACAAAAAAAAGCATAAGATTGACCGTTATACAAGATTCAAGATTTTTTTGACCGCTTAAAAAATTCACACTGCTACACCGCTACGTATCATCCGCTACGTAGAGTTTTGGCCACTCGCCGCTACACTCGCCGCAAACGCTTTTTTTATCCTTGCTCTCAATAATCTTGCACGGGAGGACCAATGCCTTGGTCCATATATATATATATATATATATATATATATGAGAATTTTCATGTGCATCTATCCCTCACCATAGGGTGAGAGACACACTTACATAATTGGAAATATTCATATGCAAAAGAGGAAAAGCCATATATGGTCATATGCAGAAAAAGAATGTTCATGTGCAAAGAGGGAAAGCCATGTAAGTGTCCGTTACCCTAAAGTGAGGAATGGATGCACATGAATGCCCCCTATACACACACACACACGAGAGATGCTCCTATGAGAGATAAAGTGAGGCCCCTCGCATCCATATCTAATGCCAACAGTTTAAATGTGAGGGCCCCCACCCACCCTATCTCTCATACTAAGGTGAGAGATGCTCTCATAGGAGCATCTCCCTATATATATATATATATTACTAGCCCAATAACCCGTGCTCAACACAGTATCTCCACTGTAAAATAAATAATCATATATTAAAACGTAGTTTCCTTTTTCCATAGGGCAAGTCGTATAAAACAGAAATAGAGAAATTGGAGCACAAATGGAATATAGTTACAAAAAGGAACAACTAAAACATGAGTGGTTTGATGAAAAAAATGAATGGGATAGTTGCATGAGTAGTGGAGAGAGAATGTAGAAGCATAACTGTTGGTCAAAATTAAAACTCAGTCAAAATTAAATTCAAAAGCCTTTAGCTTAATATAGTATAATTGGTAGCCAAAAATTTTATTAAAGAGGAAAAGTGGATTACAAGGACGACAAAGCAGCCAAAAAACAGATTGGCACCAATGGCATAATAGCATTATACCAAACAAAAAAGAAGCCAAATTACAAAAAGCATGAGACAAAGGGGTTGGTCCTATACATTTGACTGGAAAAAAATTGCTATAGCTAAATAAAATAGGGTCACTACAGAAATAAAGATATATCATGGTGACCTCTTTATTTTGTATTTTCTTTACAGAATGAAATTAATGTTCATATTTTCAAGACAATGATCATTTGACGTTATCTATCTTTTCTTTTTTGATCTTGTTAAGGCCTGCTACTTTGCAAATCCTTTGCCTGTGGAGCTTGTCCCCGTTGTGCCTGTTATTGGAAATTGGCAGGAAAGAGGGATACACATATTTGAGGTTTCTGGTTACCCTGTTAAGACCCTCATGTTCAAGGGAAAAGATAATTTTAAGATGTTGGCTGCCCTGGTATCAGAGATATGCTCCTCTATACAAGACCAGCAAATTCCATTTAATCTCCTTATATCCGAGTGCAGCACAAAGATTTTCTTGTTTCCTCAGGTAATTTACTTGTCTTATTGAATAAAGGAAATTGAGGGGATTTTTTTTTTCTTTCTTTTTCACTTGAAGCCTTTTTGGTAGTGACTGCTCTTGGAATCTACCAATGCTGCTAGCATTAGGAATGACAAAAACCATTGATGCTGGAATTTGAAGGACATGTACAGCTCATATCTGGAATTCTTTGTTGGCAGTGTTCATCAAGTACATCGCTTTATGAATGGGCCCACTTGTTAGGTCCCACCATACCCATCTCTATTGGTTGGGTCCAACCACTCATTGGTAGGCTCCATTGTGCACATTTATTCATAGGTGGAGCCACTTGTAGAGGACGTGAACATTGCCATGAGTGGGCAGTTTACACGCATTGTATGTTGGGGATGCACACATGGTCAGATCCCCACCATGCACGCCGCTTCGGGTGTGAGGGCACGTCTTTGGAGAGTGCCATTTGAATAACTGATAATGGTGCATGTTTATGGTTGGCCCTGATAATGCATGTGTTCGTTGGAGTGCCATTTGAGTCCTAAAATGTCCCAGATTTCCTAGGATTTGCCCACCACTGAGAAGATAACAACGAGAACTCTTGAATTATAATGTTGAAGGATCTTCATTCATAAATGACTGAAGTTCAGGGGTGCGGAGATCGCATTCTTCGAAACCAACACTTGATGTATATGTTCACGTTGCTTCTGTGTGGTGTGTCTTATTTGCACTGTGTTGCATGGGTCTTATGTAGTCTGGGAGCAACGATTTGTTATTTGTACACTGATTGTGGTTTGGATGAATTCAGGTGCGTGCATCATCTGCAAATGCGTGTAACCTTTCTGCTTGGGAGTGTGGTGGGCACTTTGTCTTTAGAGAGAGGCAAGATTTTGACCTGGCTAGTGAGGAGTCCCTTGTGAAGCGTTTGGCTGCCATTTCACTAGATTCTGAAGGCTTCCAAGCAGTGAAGCAGATGTCTTGCAGCATTGCAAGCGAGCTTTCTTCGTAGTTGGAGAAGGGCTTTATATTCATGCACATACAATGCGGATCAAATTTAGTCAGTCCTGTCCCATATTTGTCAGCTGTGTTCCCCCTTTTTTTTTTTCTTTGGCTAGATTGGAAAACCGTGTTCCTTTTACTGTTCGTGTTTCTCAGACCAACTTTCCTGTGTGGTGTGAGCACCACAAAACCTATTTTGTGTTAATACTATACTATCGTCTATCAATACCATTGCAGTAAATCTAAGTTAGTGCCAACAATGATGCCATCAGATGTTTGGAACTGTTGGCATCTTCCATCAAAAAGATGGTTATGGCCCCTAATTGATGGTTGCGGCAAGACGGATCATGCTCCCATTTTAGTCGGTTGAAAGGGATGGCCCTAGTTGTAAAAAAGTGGCTTCTTTGAAGCTAGAAGAATCTGAAGAAGAAATCTATCTTCTTTTAATTGCTTGAGAAACTAATAAACTACTGGTTGTTTATTAAAAAGAATATAGATATCTTCTTCATACTCTTCTAAGCTTCAAAGTTTTGTAACAATACTTCTAGATGAACCACATCCACTCCCGTGACATATCCTCATAGTTAATAGGAGTGGGTCACATTGAAAGATTGAACACATGATTGATAACATGGCTAGGCACTGATTTGGCATCCCTGCAGATGCAGTGTTAATCACATTTCTATCATGTGCTAAATTAGATGGTGGGACCCACTTCTATGGAGAAAATCCAATGTTTGAAATCTTACATATGTATTGGCCAGGTGATCCGCATTGGCGCGCATCGGAACGGTCGGTGATACACGTGTGACGCGGGTCAATATATACTTAATTGCCATCTCCTGAAAATAAATGCCTCTAATTTTTTTAGAAAAAAAATTCCTCTATTTGGAAACATCTGATTCCTAATCATCATCCTCCTCTCTCTCTCTCTCTCCCTCGCTATAGGCTATATTAGATTTTAGTTTACATATTACTAATTTGTACAATCATTTTTAGGAATGTCACGCTCGTTCCAATGACTTAGCCTTTGGGGCTCACTATGGAGAATGACAATCGTGAGATAATAGGTTTTGAGGGTCTCCTCCAAGACTAATCTGCGTAAATAAATGAAAACCATGTGTCATGTTTGCATCATCAATCCAAGGCCCTAAAAGGCAGAAAAGTCATAAATTTTGCCGAGTGCCCAATGAATGCCCATGGTGAGAGAGGGAGGCAGCGTTATAATTATCATTTACATTGCACATTTTCTATTTAATATTTTCATCAGGAATAGGGTTTTCTTATTTCTATTTCTTAACTAAATATTTTATTAATTGAGCTCTTTTTCATCCTCTTCTTCCCTTTGAAACTCCGAAATCTCAAATGATTATTTTAATTTAAGACTATTTGGTTTTTATCTTACTCTACCCCCATTTTCATTATATGCAGGCTGTGCATCTTTCGGGTGTAACAAAACTAATGCGAGGTTAAAAACTCTATTAGAGAATGGACTTTATGAAAATAGGTGGGGGAAAACATATATATATATATATAAAACCAAATATGCTTTTAAAGATATTGCAATTGCAAGTGTTTGTGCTAGAAATAGATCCAATATCCCCCGTCGCTATTATAGATTTCTATTAATATCTTTGATTTTGCATCTCTATTTCTCAAAATAATTTGTAATGAAACGAATCATCAATGCAAGTTGATGGCTTATCAAGAGGAAGGGATATTTCAAAGAGAACGTGAATGGAAGTTAGTAAAAACAGATCTAAAGAAATACAATTTATTTTAGGATTTCGCTAAAGATCAGTTCAAATAGAGAAACAAAATCTATGTAGCCGACTCTAATATAGTTTGAACAATGCTTTGATGATGATGATGAATAAAATGAACCATCTACATATGGTTAACTGATTGGGCATTTTATACTCCGATATATTCTTAACACCATATCAATAATAGTATGACTACAAGTGCATTTCTATTCATACATTCCATACATATAACCATGAACTCAACAGCAAGGTAGGTCATGGAACATTCGTTCTACTGAGCCAAAGCGCTTGTGTTGTAGACAAGGAGGGCACCACCTAGTAGAAGACCCACAAGGGTAACAGCCCATATCAACAGCCCTGTATTTCCTGCACTTTCCCAATTGAGAATGGAATCAAAACTCATCAGTTAATTAAATTCATAACCATTCAGAATTAAAGTCATTTTGAAGGAGATCTCATTCTCACCTCCCACATAGACATCTCCACTTGGAGACCACTCCTCGGGCGTATAAATTGGACTGCAGATTAAACCACCAGTGACTTAGTAGAATAAGATGATAATAATGTGATTATGGTAGCAATAACAGTAGCATCAACAATAACAACATGGATGAATATGGGTTAGACTAAAAGGGCAGGCCCCAATTAGGGATGTAAATGAGTATCCGATTCTCCGATTATCCGGAGGTTCCGACCCGTTAAAACCGGATCTGGGTCCTTATTTAGGCGCCGATAAGTAAATGGGTCTGGGTCTAGTTCCACCTTTGTTTGAACCCGAGACCAGATATTTTACCTCAATTTTTGAAAATCTTTCCTAAAAATCATATTTTTTTTAAATATCATTCTCTACTTAAACCCGGACCAAGATCTAGACCCGTCCTATATATGGTTCTGGTTCCGGATCCAATAAAACGGTTTCGGGTCCGGATCCGATTCCACCTTCTCCTTAACGGTTCAAAGTCTACAATGGACTCGGACCAGAACCGACTCATTTACGACCCTACCCCCAACCTTCTCTTCTGTTTAACCCTAGTCGAGAGGGCTAAAACTAAGAGAGCCCTTAAAGTGGGAAAAACAACCCATATAAGTGAAAAAAAAGAGCCTACAAAGTGGGAAGAGCAGCATACCTATAGATCAAGTGACAAATGGAATTACCAACCAATTGAGCAACTCCTAGTTGTTGCCCAACTTGCTCTTCTTAAAGGTGCTTTGGTAAAGAGTTTGTGGGATTTGAAGCAGCTGCGGAGATTTTATTTTTTTGACCCGAGTTGGATTAGAATTTTGGTTGGCTTAACTGGCCATAGCAGGCCATGTGCTATGTCTTTTTTAAGAAAATCAACCACTCTTAAGCTTAATCCGACCTGCACTCATTATGGTGCGGGCTTAATACCGGGCCATAAAAACCCGTCATTGGTCAGGTCATGGGCCAAGAAGATACCCGACCCGTTGCCATCCCTAATAAAGAAAATAAAACTTACCTGTGCCCATCGACATTGGCTCCATATTTATCTACAAATTGATACACACCCTTCCCCTGCATCCAAACTCAAATAATAATATTAAGGAAAAGTACTAGACCCCAAAATCTTTATGGAAAAATTGTTAAGGAATCCGTGTATGTATTTGAAATGGGGAAAATAAGAGAGAAACCTTGGCCCTCCTTCCTGATGCATCCAAACCATCCTTCAAAATCAATCCTCCACCAGGTCCTACATATATTTCAGTTTCTTATAACATTTTTGTCCCTTAAATAAAAGAGAAAACAAACATCATAGATGGGTTGTCTTGTCCCATTTGTTTCTTTGTATATTAATGAATACATAAAAAAAACATGCATATATTCCTGAATGAATAGCTACATGTTTGAATGCATGCCTACATTACAGGTGCTGGACTCAAGTATAGGTGGGGACTGATAACTAAATGGTTTAAACTTGGACAAGTTTGAACAAGACCATGTAAAGGCCCTTTTCTATGTGTGTGTAGAAAGAAATTATGAGATTGAAAGAATATCACAGACCATAAGGTGAAGCAGTTTTGATCTTCTTCTTGCCACTACCAGCCTGGACTTCCAAGGAAAAAGGTGGCCTTGAAAGAGAAGGGATGTTTTTTTTGGCTGATCTCTCAATGAAAGGGGAAGGTTTTAGAGACATGGAAGACACAAGTGTAGCTGCCATTACTGCTACTGTCCTGCTCTCTCTCTCTCTCTCTCTCTCTCTCTTTGTGTGTCATACACAACCCCATTGGAGAGGAAATAATAAATGAAGCATTAGTGCAGGCATGGTGTCGTGGCACTATCCTTATGGCTGGATCTTGATACGGTGGATTAACATTATCCAAGCATTTGTAAGAAGACAAAAGAGAACTCACTGGTTTCTGAGATTGATGTGCCCCTGATGGAAGCTTTCTTGAATTTCTCGGACTTTCCCTGTGAAGCTTTATATAGTGGTTGGGACTGTTCATCCAGTGGGCCACTTGTAGGATTGTGGCTGATACAAGAACCTCCCCACCATCGTCAAAGCTTTGTCTTAAGATAGTTTCATTAATTATATATCAGCTGAAAATCATAGATATCATAGAAAACTAAACAATCAGTGTTATTGTTGTTGTCGTATCTTTTTATTTTACTTTTTTCTTTTGGGTTAGGTTGGGCTATTGGTACGAGAGTGATTACTTTAACTTAGGAGTCGATCTCTAGATATTTACGGGCACCAAAACCACTCAATGATGAGCGAGTTGTCAGTTGTTTGAACGTTGGATAGTGGATACGTTCCCTGAAACCTGAATTGGGTGGGGGTTACAGAACTTGTACCTGAATTTATTGGGAGGATTCGAATATGGACTAGGATTGAATAAGTGCCCAGATCTACGCTTAATTATTTATATACTAACATAGTATATTTCTCAGGCCTGTTTGGCACTTCGTTAGAATAATAAAAGTCAAGAAAAGTCTCTATTTTTCAAATAAAGGGTCACATCAATAGCACTTTAATTTAAAAAAATTTCTATCTTTTTAAAATAAAAATAAAAATAAATAAACAACTTCCTTTCTCCACTAAAAGACAAAAAAACTCCACCTTTCCATACAAAAACTCAAAAAAAAAATTCATAACAAACAACTAAAAACAAAATACCAGCATAATCCAATTATATTTTATTCTCTCTTGATTTGATGATTTATTACACTTTAATTTACATGTAAAATTATCAAACGGGCACGCTTATTGCACACCTTTACTATGTAAGATATAATTATGGCATCAGGTACTTGGATAGATGAAATCCAAATTGGGTTCATGCTATGGGCCCATACCTTAATTAAAATTGTAAGAGTCCAAACACGAGACTCATTTTTAATTCAACTTTTTAAAACGGAGAGAGAAGGGACAAGGGGTAGGTCTTTTAATGGTAAATAATTTTATAATCCACTTAAAAGCAAGAAATAATTATAGGTTAATTTCCCATAAAAAAATTTAAATGAAATTTTGTTAGCAACCTTGTATCTCAACCAGCTGTCTAGGGTTCGACCCTTGGACATGTTTTCCTTTTCCACTTGTGTGGGCTCTCTTATGTATTTGCGAGCTTCTTGCCTACTTGCTCTCTTTCTAATTGTGTAGGTTGTCTCCCCATGTGTGTTGGTGCTAACTTGGGTCCCAAACGAGCCCCAAAAAAAAAAAAAAAAGACAGGACTTAAATGAATTAAACCTTATTATATATCCTATGTAAAAGCTTTGAAATTAATCATCAACCAATATAAGATAACAGTATTGATCCTATTTAAAGCCATAAAGATAATTAAAGAGTAACTCTGAATCCTACCTTAATTATAAAGTCCTGAATGATAAATACAAGAGGACAAATATCCCATGCTAGACCTTCACTGAACTAGTCGACAAGTCCCCCTTTCTATTCATCTCGTGAAACCAGGGCACCCACAAAATTCCATTTAGGTCTTATAATCAAAAGCAAGCATTAGAAAACTTCGCAGCAAAAGTTGCAGACTATTTCTAAACACTTTAAAACCTCGTTGGCAATGGCAAAGATAGGGGAGAAAAAGGTATACGGTGCGCACTCCATATATGCTTTCCAAATTCCAAAGTGTGAGATTTGGGTCCCACCATTCATCTTTCCTGGCCCACCTACCACATACGTTTATTCAAAAAGTAATGGCCCACGAGCAAGTGTACCTTGAATGTGGACACCTATCATAGGCCACTAGACCAACCTTGGATGGTTGTATTATATATAATTGACCTGTGGTTGGCATGCATGTGAACCTACAGCGTCTTTGGCTCTGGCATCTTATAAAGGTGGCCCATTTTTAGAGATTCAGATTGATTTTCTTTTATTGGTACAACATTTGAGTGGAATACTTTTAGTGGGACCCACTGTCGCATGCTCAAGTTGGGCCTATTCGGCATCATTATGAGGTTGTTTCATTTTAAAAATGAATGAAGAAAAATTTGTTTTGTAGGAATTTTATCTCCCTCTCTATACATCTATAAAATCTTCTCCTTTCTATTTCGATTTCTAAGTTTCTTCTCTCACAAAATGCATATTTTTATATCCGACCACCCCCCATAAGATGTGAAAATCTTCGTGGATTTGCACACTAAACCTTATTTTTCTCAGTTATATGTATCGATGCACACTAATATCAATGTGAAATAATCAATTATATAAATCTCTAGTGAGAAATCCTTGTTCCAATGGTAGTAAATAATCATCAGATCTATGATTATAAAAATCTCCATTAATACTAAAGGGCCTTTTTGAAATCTTAGGGGAGGTCACGGCTACCCGCAGCCCCAAGCCTCCCCTAGTTCTGCACTTGGTCACAATTTTGGGTTCTCAAAACTTACAAATCAAACAAAGAACTTTGGGGAGACAGCTACGGATGTGATGTGTTGTGAGAAATCTTAGAATCCTCATCAGAAACTCTTGCCAATCCAATTTCCAATGGCCCTGTGCAAAACAAATAGTGGGACTAAAAGAGAGATTATGGTCATGACAGAAACAATAGTTGCAACTTTGCAACTTACAACTCAAGTTAACAAGCACATGAAACTTTAATTAAGCATAAAACAGTTTGTTTTGCACTGAGCTTACCAAGAACCAATCAGGTTCTTAAAAGGTCAACTGATTCTGGATCAGTTTCACAAATATTAGGGCTCATTTCTTTCCTAGAATTTCTGGAATTAATGTCTGGTGGCTGTCTGGGATTTTGAAATGCTGGAATTCTGAAATGCTAATGAATCCTGTCATTTCTGAATTTCCTATTTCATTAATGCCTGAATTCCTGAATTTTCTGAATTCCCTGTTTCATAACTAAAATGATCTCTGACATGAATTTTACTCTTATATGCTTTGTTTATATACCAATTGAACTCACCAATATTTTTTTATAACTCAATACGCAAAATTGTTTAATACTACACCCATGTGACATACATTGCAACATAAATTTGGTCAGTAGTGGAGCACAAGGTGTATTGTACAGGACAGTCCATATCCAGGGCCTATTCCTGATTCAACTTTGATTATTCCTGACCATAGGCATATAATGAATATCATGATTAAAAATCTAGAAAACCTCATAAACTACACTACCATCTCAAGATATCTCTACTGATTGAGCAACCCACTACTCAACTCTTTTTCATTAAAAAAAAAAACCATATAAAAAAAAAAATGAAGTAAATAAATGGCCTGGAGATGGCAAGACACATCCATGTGAACTCCTAATGATAAGGCATGGAAAGAGACATCAAATCTAAAAAGTGAAGCAAAACATTTCTGGCCGTTGTAAATGCTGGAGGCTAACCTCACCAAGTTGGACGCTAGCCTCACGAAGTTGGCGGCTAGCCGAACCATCAAATCCGTTACGACCGAGAGCACCAGAGAGTTCTCTCGGAATTCCTGCGTCGCTGGGTTTTGGGAATGCTCGATCGAGAGGTGGGTTTTACAAATGCCTCCTTTCTGGAGGGGCTTTAACACCACCCCCACCCCCCCCGCGTACAATTTTAAAATTTGCGATATATTTTTTTATCGGAAGATTCTCAATCCTTTAGGCTGAACTAATTCCTTCGGGCTAAGAGAAAAGTTACGTAAACTCCCTTGAAGCCCCAGGCGGCATCTTCCTTTAATAAAGGCATCTTCCTTTAATAAAGGAGTGTGTTGTGTTCTTGTTTAAACAATTCTAAATCGACAATTGAAAGACATGGGGAGGCAGTTAAAGCTCTTCTAAAAGCTTTAAAGAGCTTACACATTTACACTAAACCTCATCATTTGTTGAAGAATCAGTGAAGCATTATTGAACCATGGAAGAAGAAAGTCTTTACCATGTTCATGATGCGGACTTTATTACTAAAGTTTCTGTCTTTTCCTTTCAATAGTTCTCCCTCCTTTAAACAACCCTAATCATATATTATTGAATTCAATTTATGATATGACACTCATAAAGTTTCTGTCTTTTCCTTTCAATACTTCTAAAGTTCTTTAGCCTAGTAGCTTTCATTGAAGGGCAAACCCGAGATACACTTCTATTCACTTTTCTTAAAATGTTCTTTCATCCATGAAATGGGTTCAACACATTAGTACTATTTTGACCTTTTCCAACTAGTCAATTAAACTTACATGTGCCGATCATTCTTTAATTCAATCTGCCGATCGATCATTTTGCGTGCCTCCCTTTATTTTTGATAGTAGTATAAACCTCACTCTGATAAAAATGATATGCCTGGTTAACTTTATATGTTAGCTCTCTCTCTCTCTCTCATATTATAAATGTTCTCACGAGATCTCTCTCCAAACATTTATTATAATGTTCTCACCAGAGAGTGAGATACACCAGATAGTGAGATAAGCCAGATGACTTCACGTGGCTCACTTGGATGAGTGCAAGCAATGAAGGACATGAGGGATTAAAAAATTCAAATGAGGATTGGGGTAGGTACAAAAAAAACAATCCCTTCCAATATGTTTTGCTATATAAAAAAGGGAGTTTTTTTTTTTTCTTAACTGTTGCAAAAATTTGCAAATATAAACTGTTAAGTTAAAGGGGTTAGATTTGATGAAGTTGGTTTTTTGCACATGCTCTTATCATCAAGTTCTTTCAATCCGTAGTGCCCTTCCTGTTAACACTTGTATAGGTGGATCACATAAAGTTATCTTCCTTACTAGAAAAAACACACACGTACAATGTGCGTGCACGCACGCGCACGCACACACGTGTGTGTATATATATATATACTTAATATAATTTATGATATGACACTCATAAATTAAGAGTTATGTACCTTCTTTTATGTTTTGTTAAATTGCAATTCAAATTCATGCACATTCTTTCACAGGCCTATGTATTTTACAAGCTAAGCTACAGCTTATGACATTCTATAATTTCCTTACCCCATGCCATGTGATCTAATTGGTATTATTTACATTTTTTTTTGGCTTGAAAGTATTATTTACAATTAATGTCATTGAAAAATGTAAAAAGCGACATCCTTATTTGACATTACATGGAACTGATCTTTACTAATTTAATCTACCCATATTACGCACAATCTCATTCCAATCCATTAGTAGCTCCACGGCGAGGCACATCTTCTCTATAGAAACAGCATGTATTAAATCCTTATTGTTAGTTTTGATGGGGAGAGACTAAGGAAGACTACATTGGTGGGTCTGTGTGGGTACTTGCTGGAGAAAAAATGCAACCTCATGTGTGGAATTAGTTCAAAATGTCATTCAATAAGAATGCTATATATAATTGAATTGATATCATGTGTAAAAGTCCACGAGATATGTCAATTTAGTGATGTAGTTAGGACCCATATGTATATAGGGACTAGCCCATGCCTTTTATCTTTAATTCTAGAAAATCATAACAATAATAAAATTAATCTTGAATGTTATAAGTTTATTTTTATTTCTCATAAACTTAAATATAGTAATCACTAAATCATATTTACCATGCCCGCGTCATCTCGCAATGATTTATATTAAAAAATCATTGTATTTCAAATTATGTGCCTTTTGTTTGTCTCATATTTCTTATTGGTTTTTCTTTTCTTTAAATAGTTTATTTTGTTTATATTTATGAATTTCATTTAACTTATGTACATACATGTTTGGTTTTATATGTTAAAAAGTTGCTTGCAAAGATTTTAATAATTATTATATTCTTAAATTTCTTTAGCTAACCATTCCCACCAAAACTTTGAGGCGTTAGTAGAGGCTACATAAATACTTTTCAATATGTATGTCCTTTGAAAACCAAATAATTGATTTATTTTTTTTGTCCAGGCTCTTCATTATTTGTTTGAATCAGTAAATCCAAGCTTAACATGCAAGCCACCAATTGAGCTCGAGGGGGCATGCTGACTAATTGATAGGAACACAATATGCTTCAAGGAGCAGTGGAACCAGGAAACTTGCCTTAGAGGTTCATGTAAAAAAAATATTTCTTGGTGGGTCTAACCAAAAAAGAAGGCAAAGATTTGCATAATAATTGGAGTTTTCCATCCTTGATTCAAATAGCATTCAATGGCAAAAAGACTCTTTCCTAATTTTTATTAATCATCATCTTGATACACACTACTCTTTCCTATAATGTTGTAATGGCAACACAATATACAGCTTTCATTCCATACAAATGAAATGGGTGAAATCCTTTTGATTTACACTTTTCACTTTATTTTTTTTTACTTCAAGACACAGGCGGAGGAGTCAGTAGCTGATAAAAGAAATTAAATAGAATGGTAGCTTAAAAAAGATATAGAATTGGAGAATTATAATATATTAAGCTAGGAGGTTTTGACTTTGATTTTGACCGTCGGTTATAATTTTGACCGGCGGTTATGCAACTACGACTCATTTTTTTCATTAAACCACTCATGTTTTAATTGTTCCTATATAACTATACCCTTTTTGGCCGGTTATAATTTTGAGGGACGGTTATATAATTACTCATGCAACTATCCACTCATTTTTCTATCAAATCACTCATGTTTCACTTGTTCCCAGTAACTATACCCTTTTTTTTTAATATGTGATTATTTATTTTGCAGTGTAGGAAGATACCGTGCTAAGCACGGGTTATTGCGCTAGTTGCTAATTATGTGAATGAGAGAAAGGAACGAATATTCTAACATAGGTAAGAAGAAACAAGAGCTCATACTTTGAGAGGCAATAAAGGTTTGAAAGGTTTCTTAAATGATGCATACTTTTACCTAAAAAGAAACTTAAATTAAAGCATCATCTTTATTCTCCACAAAGAAGCACTTTTACCTCACATTTCTCTGCAACTCATATGTTATAATTGCATGGAGTAAGTCCACAAAGGTTTTATTTAGAGAAATCATTGTGAAGTGCATAGTGCCTTGGTATTTTTATTTAAAAACACTCACCGATGTCAGACTCAACTCAATCCATGACAATTAAAGGAGACACTATTATACCATTATTATGATAAAGTTTTTACGGTAAATTAAGAATGCTAAAAATATTAGGCCATTACCTTTAGGGCTTCAACTTTTAATCATTTTTTCGTTGTAACTATGGCTAGTATATTAGGGGGTGTAGTGCGCTGATTAAATGCTTGTTGGGGCCTACTTTTTAAAGATAATTGCATACACCAACACCTTAAGCAGTGATCAACATATAAATCACTATCGAAATCATTAAGATAGCCACCGATAGATTGACTATATATATATATATATATATATCTAGAACACATAATGAACTTAGTTTACATTTCTCTTGTTTCCTAATATAAATGGAGGGAGTCCCTCATTTGTAATCAATCTAAAATGACCCTATCAAAATTGACTTTGAAAATTTAAGTACATTCATGTAATGGGTACAAAAGAAAGGGGTTTCTAGTGCAGAATCTGCCTTCATTTTTATAAACACACATGCACTTGAGATCATGGAAATAATTACAACCCCTCTCTCCATTTACCAAATGTGCAGAGAATCCTGACACATACCTAACATCAAGGGCATGCAGTGGACTCTTTTAACAGTGGATGATTGCTTTAGTTAGATGGCACTTACCAAATTCTGTTAAATGAAGCCAACCATTCCCATCTAATAGCTACCACATCAACTGACATTTCAAATGCCACAAACAATTCAATGCTTCAATAAAAACAGATGCGGTGGCAATCCTGGCATGGACCATCACAGTGGGGTCCACCCCCACTACCCTTCCTAAACTAATGGCACCAGTACAGTGGAAGGTAAGGTCCGTTATTTGGTTGGTGGGCAGTTGTTGTGTCCTTCCTTTTATATAACCTTTGTACAGCATAATCATTTCCAATTTTTAGAGAATTGCAAGCAAAAGCTGCAAGTCTCTCTGTGTGCCACTCGCACTATGCTTGCCACTTATATGCCTCTTTTTACATGTGATGATTGATTCACACCATTCATCTAATGTGTCCCATTTCCACTTTGGATGGGGCACACAAAAACAAACCCAATTAAGAAGAAGATAAAGGGGTGTCCCAGTAATCAAGTGACCAATGATTCCTTGCTGCAATGCGTAAGACGATGACTGGAAGCTAATGGGTAATATCTCCTAAGTGGGCTAGGCTTCATCCGGACCATCGGTTTATAAACTGTCTTAAAATTTTATTTCAATTAAAGTAATATCCACTGTTCGTTTGGTTATGTCATGGGCCACACTGTTTGGGCTATTCCATAGTTCAATGAGAATGTTCTATGGGGCCAACTTATATGAGTTTAGGACAAGGCATTGGTTATAATTATCATGATTTGAGTTGATTAATCCAAGAAACAAGAATCACCCATTCATGCCTACATGCAATACGAGACTAAATTCTAAGGGGTAGCTCAGTTAGCGTAGGACCATAATTTGTACTCAGAGGTTATATGTTCGAAACTGTACTATCACACTTGCACTAGAGGAAAATTTACTTGATTTCTCTCGGGCCCTAAGAAACTAATTCGGGTTGAAAATCCTCCAATTGCAAAATAAAATAAAATAATAATAATAATAATAATAAAAGCAACACGGGACTATGAGATTAAAAAAAATTGATGAAATCTGGCTAGTGGATCCCATTTCTACAAGTGGGCCATCATCAGTGGGCCACAAAAATGGTCGGTCAGATCACCACATTGGAAATAGCAACCGAAAAGTTCGAAACACGTGGCATGGGCTAAAAGGCAGTTGCAAAATAATTGCGTTCACCTGCCCGACAAACATAGGATGCCTTTGCTTTGTCCCGTATGGTAAAAATGAAAAACAAGTCAAACCAAGTGGGCCCACTTGCCAACGTGGCGACGTACCGTAGCCTCCCGCGAGAGGAGGGGACAACTAACTTTAAAAGGTCGATATGATAAACCATTTCACGTCCCCAATACAATTTTTTTTGAATAAATTTAAAATAAGGTTTTAAGTTATTACCTTATTTCAAAAAAAGACATAATCTTTTACAACTTTTTAAATTAGCCCCCCACTCTTTTAGGAAATTTTTAATTAACGACATCCGCCCATTTAAAGTTATTTTCTAACAAATTTTTTCCTATTTTTTATGAACTATCCATATTACATTAAAAGAAAACTCTCATTCAAGTCTTCTATATTTTATTCTTTTCTACGGCATTATCTTTGTGATTGAAGACGACCAACGTTTATTTGGCAATCGATTGTATGTAATGGCCGCAAAAAACACGTTTTAGCTTTAAATGATAGGTGATTGGTTGTATGCAATGTCTATCAAAATCACGACATAGCTTTAAATGAAAGGTGATTTGAATGTTTTAAATAATTCGAGGAAGAAATTACTAGAAAACGCCTTTAAATGGCTGAATGTCTTTAATTGAAAATCTACAAGAAAAACTTTGGCACTAATTTAAAATGTTTTGAAACTTGTATTTTTTCTAAAATAAGGCAAGATCTGAAGGCCTTATTTGAAAATTTCCCCTTTTTTCCTTTTTACCCCCTCCTTTCTTTCTAATTTTTTGGCGGGTTAACACACCCGCTTATTTTAATACAACAAACGAAAACTGTGTAGCTTTTTCTTCTTCTATCGTCTTTTAGAGCAGAGCAGAGAGAGGGAGAGAGGTAGTGAGCAGATTACGGTTTTCTAGGGTTTCGTCACGAAGCTAGGGTTTTTGTCTCTTAAAGAAGAGTTTCAGAGCTTGCAGAGGGATTTAGGGCTTCTGTTTGTCAAGATTAGAGAGAGATTAGGGCTTATACGCTCTGCATTACAGGGTTTTAGGGCTGCAGAGAGAGAAAGATTGGGGTTTCTTGAGAGGATGAGGCCTTTTTGAATGTTCTTCGAGACCACTGCAAGAGATTTAGTTTGTGGGAACTTCATGAACTGCAATGCAGAGATTGTGACTTCACCCAGAAAGATTGAGTCTTTGAAGGGTTTTTTTTGAGTGAGAATGAGATGAGAGTACTCGAATCGAGCTTTTGAATGAGATTAGGGTTTTCACAGGTTGTTGCATTTAATGCATTGAGCTTTTGACTGGAGGATTTGTCTTGTAATTCATCTGCTGATGCTTTTCAACGTTTCGGTAAATCTTATCTCTGTAAAGAAGCAAGTTAGCAGTTAAACTTAAAAGGAACAAGTCAGATTAGTTGAAAACGACACGATTCGTGGAGGTTGAGCAGTTCTACTGTCATTTAAAGCATCTTCTTCTTATTGTTCCTCTTCTCTTGTTGGGTTTGAATGACAGAGAAAGTACGGTTATTTAAGCTCCATGCTTTTAGAGCGATGTGAAGATCATTATAAGGAAGTCGAAACAGTTTCTTGAAGCTTTAATCTTTGAATATGCTGGCATTGTAGTGATTTTTTTTTCTGCTTCTTTGGCGTTGGTGGAGATTAGCTTGTATAATCAGGTATTTTTTTTTATTAGAGGAAGTTTTGTTGATTACATGATTTTTTTTTGGGAAGATTTTAGTATGGTTTTTACATGACACTTGTAGAAATGTCATTGGAGTTAATATGATATATGAAGAAACAGGGAAATGTCACAGATCTCTTGTAAAGCTTGGATCTTGCACATTTCTGCTATCATCTTTGGACAACAGTAGAACTGTTTTTCTTGTTTATTTCTGCATTATTTTTCTTTTTTTTCTCAAAACCCAGTTTGGATTTACATGGATTGTAGCACTCAAGTGGTTTTAAGATTTCTGGCGTTTTTTTTTTTTTTAATATTTTCTTTAGATGCTGTAGGTGCAAGAACAAGTAATTTACTATTGTTGTGCTTCTGCTGGAAATCTGTTTGTTGTGATTTTCTACTTTGAACTTCAGAAAATTGTGATTTTAACGGGAAAGATATTGTTCCCCTAGGAGCATTACACTTTTAGCTTTGGTCTAAACCCCACTAAAATGTTAAGAAAGGAAAGTCTTTCTAGCCAGGAGCTTGGGAAATTGTACTATGCGTATGTATTTTTGAACTTATGTATGCACATTTGTTGTATAGCTATTCCAAATTTTGTTAGAATGACTACAAATCTGTTTGCTTATAATGCTTTTCTGTGCCTCATTTTGTTTGTCCTCTTCTCAAAACCGGCCCAGACTTCAGTGAATTTCAGTCCTGTGGAATCACAAACATTTCAGTTTTCCTTCTCTAGTTAGTGCTGGATGACATGATGCATTGGAATTTCGCTGTTGTGCAAAAAAAAAAAAAAAAAAAAAAGGGAAAAAAGGCTTTCTCTAACCTAATTGATCATGGATTCTTGCTCTGGGAAGCTTAAGCACACCATTTTTCTAATGTAAGCCCACCAATTTCTTTTTCATTCTCCTCTCAATCTTGCTTGCAGCTTACTCATGCACTTGTGGTAAAGGCTGAAGATGAAGCTCCTTCAGCTTCTGCTGTTACCTCTGTTTGTCATCTCCGCCATTGCTCAACTCCCTTCGCAAGACATTTTGGCGCTTCTTGAATTCAAGAAAGGAATCAAGCTAGATCCAACTGGTTATATCCGAGATTCATGGAATGAAGAGTCTATTGATTTCAATGGGTGTCCTGCCTCCTGGAATGGAATTGTCTGTAATGGTGGTAATGTTGCGGGTGTGGTCCTTGACAACCTGAGTCTTGTAGCTGATGCTGATTTAGGTATGTTTGCGAACCTTACAAAGCTTGTGAAGCTCTCCATGGCAAACAACTCTATTACTGGAAAATTTCCGGGCACCATAGGAGACTTCAAAAGCATTGAGTATCTGGACATCTCCAACAATCATTTCTCTTCAACTTTACCACCAGAAATCGGTAAGCTGGATAGCTTAAAGAACCTGTCATTAGCTGGGAATAATTTCTCTGGTTCCATTCCTGACTCAGTTGGTGGGCTTAGCTCAATCCAATCTCTGGATTTAAGCCGGAATTCCTTCACGGGGTCTTTGCCTTTATCAATTACTGATCTGAACAATTTGGTATCTCTTAACCTCTCTTATAATGGGTTTATGAAGAAGATTCCAACTGGGTTTGAGCAAATTCTAAGTCTTGAAGTACTCGATCTGCATCAGAATCAATTTGATGGTACTATTGAAGAGAAATTCTTGCTTCGTTCAAATGCTTCTTATGTTGATTTTAGCAGTAATTTGCTATCAAGTTCTGGTTCGCAGAAGCGGAAATTCCTTTTTGGCATTTCAGATAGCATCAAATACTTGAATCTGAGTAACAATCAGTTTACTGGGTCACTGATAAGTGGAGGTGAGCTTCCAGCATTTGGGAGTTTGATAGTGTTGGATCTTAGCTACAATCAGCTATCGGGGGAGTTGCCTGGATTTGAATTTGTCTATGATCTTGAGGTTCTTCGGCTAGGCAACAATATGTTTTCAGGGTTTATACCAAATGGTCTTTTGCATGGGGACTCTTTGGTTCTGACTGAATTGGATCTGAGTGCTAACAATCTATCAGGTATTCTCTAAGAACCTCTCATGTACTCTGGAACTCCAATTTAGTTATAAGAGAAATGGCATTTTCCAGAGTTATTTGTTTCATGTTTCAAATGGGAGTGACACCAAATTTAATTTTAGTGGATGATGTGGCTATAAATAATTGTAGTCAAAGCCTGTTTTTGATAAATCCAGTCACTGCGTGCTAAAGACTTGTGATGGGCTAACTACTTAATAGTAATTCTAATCATGTCTGAAACTAGTGTTGATTTATACTTTGGTCATTTCAGTGAAATGTATAAGTCGGTCCCTTTCTCTGTATATTTCTTTTTAGTTTTAATTATACTAGGTCCAATATAAACTGAGAAGTTGACAGATCAGTCAGCCAATATGACTGATGTGAACGGGATTCTTGTTGTTGTTCCTAGCAGTTCAGTCCAATCCAATATAAGAAATATCTGTATAGAGCAATAAAATTAATGTATCATGCATCCGAGAAGGCTGAAACCAGGATGTAGCTTGGCTTTGTGAAAACCATGGTTTCCATCTGTTCCCTTTTCGGTTTAGGGGCCCAGATTGTTAGTTCTTTCAATTGGTAGGAATCAAGGAATATGACTTCCCATTGGCTGCTGAGATGTGATGTCATGGGACAATTTTTAGGGTGGGAATTTGCTGCCTACCATGGATAGCCAGAATACACTAGTATAATTTGCAAGGACTGCTGTTCTTTTTTCTTCTTTAGTTTTTTTTTTTAGTTGAATTTGTTACACTCTGGCTGGTTTCCATGGAACTCTGGTTACTTGTGTTTGCTTTCAGTTCTTATCAGAGGTATGTTTTAATTTATTCATGTTGCAGGGCCAATTAATATGATTATGTCGACGACTTTGCGCATCCTTAATCTCTCATCAAATGGAATATCTGGTGAACTTCCGTTGCTAACAGGAAGCTGCGCAGTACTGGATTTATCAAATAACCAGTTATCTGGGAATTTATCTGCGATTGCAAAATGGGGAAATTCCATTGAGTTCCTTGATTTGAGCCACAATCAGCTGACAGGATACCTCCCTGAGGCCACTTCACAGTTTTTGCGACTGAATTACTTCAACCTCTCCAGTAACTCTTTTGTGGGTGATCTTCCAACAGTTCTTACTCAATATCCCAAGCTCGCAGTCCTTGATCTCAGTTTCAACCGGTTCAGTGGTCCTCTTCTAACTGACTTGTTAACTTCCAACACTTTGCATGAATTACATCTTCAAAACAACTTGCTCATTGGAGGCATTAGTTTTCCTCCCCCTTTGCCCAGTAAATCTGACCTTCAGGTTCTTGATATTTCTGGGAATCAGTTTAATGGTACAATTGCTGTCGAGTTTGGCTCCTTCACTAATCTGCAAGTCCTCAACATCTCTAGAAACAACTTCTCTGGTTCTGTGCCATACTCCATTTCAGAGCTTAATTCCCTCATTTCACTTGACATATCTTTAAACCAACTCACTGGACCATTGCCGGAAAACTTGCCTGACTCCCTTGTAGCCTTCAATGTATCATACAATGATCTTTCAGGGACTGTTCCATCAAACTTGAGGAAGTTCCCAGATTCTTCTTTCCATCCTGGGAATTCCGGATTAGTGTTTCCAGGTGGTCCACCAGGATCTGGCGGTTCTCCTTCTAGAAAACCTACCAGAAAACCTATCAAAACCGTCATCAAATTGGCAGTGATTATACCATGTGTGGCAGCTGCAATCATCCTCATCTTGCTAGCTATTTTCATACATTACCGTAGGGTTTCAAGGAGTGGGACTCACCCAGATAACATTAAAAGTAGAGATATGCAGAGACAGAGTTCACAGGATTTAGCTGGCTTCAAAAGCAGAGATGCAGGTAGTGCTTTGGTGGTATCAGCTGAGGATCTTATGGCAACACGTAAGGGTTCATCATCTGAGATTATAAGCCCAGATGAGAAAATGGCAGCAGTTGCTGGATTCTCTCCATCAAAGAACAGCCAGTTCTCATGGTCACCGGATTCAGGTGAGTCATTCACACCTGAAAATCTGGCAAGGCTGGATGTCCGATCCCCGGATCGGTTGGCTGGGGAGCTGTATTTCTTGGATGATACGATTTCCCTGACACCAGAGGAATTGTCAAGGGCACCGGCTGAGGTGTTGGGGAGGAGCAGCCATGGAACTTCCTATAAGGCAACTCTGGATAATGGGGTTTTCTTGACTGTGAAATGGTTGAGAGAAGGGGTGGCAAAGCAGAAAAAGGAGTTTGCAAAGGAAGCAAGGAAATTTGCTAACATCAGGCACCCAAATGTGGTGGGATTGCGTGGATACTACTGGGGGCCTACTCAGCATGAAAAGCTCATACTGTCAGATTATATCTCTCCCGGAAGTCTTGGAATCTTTCTTTATGGTAAGTTTTCTCCCTCAGCACATGTTGCTACCATTAGTTGGCATACGCCGCATACCTACATGTATTAACAAGTTGCTATCTCTCACTGCCGAGCTGTACTGACATGCTTATGAGCTGGCCTCTGGAGTTTGAGATAGCACAGTAGTGGAAACTGCATTATGCAGACTTCTATGTGGGAAGTCTAGTTTGTATTGACTTTTACTGCTAAAGCCCCTTTTTTTTTTTTTAATTTCGTTTTTCATCAGATTGCATTCTGCTGGATGGTTATGTTTTTTAGATTCTGTTATTTCTTTTGGCTGGAAATAGTATAATTGAGAATGAACTTTTGTTTAGACCTGTGTGATTATCGAGCCTTTTACATCCATATGGGCACAAGTCCTCTAATTGGTGTCTTGGATCATCTCATTGGAAAATCCTTTTAGAGGTATGGGCCATTGATAGCAAAACCAAGCACATGAATAGTCTAGATTTCACCCAAGCTACAGAACCTGTGCAATTTAACTGCGTTTTTTTTTAATCAGTTTGATCCATTCGGTAGAATTTCCCAGTTTTTGAGCATGATCTGTCATCATTTGAAAGCAATTAAACTTCTGTAATTACCATTCAAAAAATTCAATTATCAACATTTGCATTTAAGCATCTGAAAAATTATTCCACACTTCTGTTGTCTCAGTTATGCATATATTTCACTTATGTCATTTTTCTTGGTGAAAGTTTCACCCATGAGATATAAATCAACCATCTTTTTTGTGCAAGAAATATATACTACAAAGGATGATGACATGGAAATTATTGAATGGGGTCTCTGCAGCATGTGCTGTTGTACATTTACCTGCCATTCATCCACTGAAAGTCTGAATGGACAAGTCCAAAATCAGGCCATGCAACTTACCAGCTAGATTACAAGTAAGAGAACGTGGAAGGCTATAAATAGACATGGTCACTGTTGTACATGTGACCATTCTTATTTTTCAGCCTGATCTGTAAATAGTGGGTCCACCTTAGTGGGTTGAAGTGCACGTCCCACTTAAGGACCTATGCTTCAAAGTACTTCATTGGACCTATATCCAAGAGATAAATATTACTCGGTATATGATTTGAAATGATGTGCATTTCCATATTATCATTTACAATTCATTGTGAGAAATAAGTGGCATATTCTTATCCCGAGTTATGGTTTTTTACACACTTAACAGTTATGTGCAATTTTCTCCGATAGTTAAATATTTTCATGATGTCTATATGCACTTTTTTATTATTTATTTTTGTTATATTGGATGAGTTATAGTAGGAACATGGGAGCAGATTGAATACCCATTTTTACTATTGATATCGCATTCGGTAAAAATTGTATTGTGCTTTCCTTGTAACATGAATTTTGATTCTGTCTTTGCTGGCTTCAGATCGACCGGGAAGGAAAGGTCCACCACTGAGCTGGGCCCAACGGCTCAAAATAGCTGTTGATGTCGCACGTGGCCTGAACTATCTCCATTTTGACCGTGCTGTCCCACATGGCAACCTCAAAGCAACAAACATACTGTTAGAGGGGCCTGACCTCAATGCCCGTGTTGCTGACTATTGCCTACATCGCCTAATGACCCAAGCAGGTACAGTTGAACAGATTCTTGATGCAGGTGTGCTTGGCTATCGTGCACCGGAGTTGGCAGCTGCTAAGAAACCGTCACCTTCATTTAAGTCAGATGTGTATGCATTCGGGGTTAATTTGCTGGAGCTCCTGACAGGGAGATGTGCAGGAGATGTGGTCTCTGGTGAGGAGGGTGGGATTGATTTGACAGATTGGGTGCGATTGAGGGTAGGTGAAGGGCGTGGTTCAGATTGCTTTGATCCAATACTGACACCAGAAATTGCCAACCCTGCAGTTGCCAAAAGCATGAGGGAGGTTTTAGGGATAGCTTTGAGATGCATACGCCCTGTTTCTGAAAGGCCAGGAATCAAATCTGTTTACGAAGATCTTTCATCAATATGAGAAGCATCTGATTTCTGTTCAACACTAATTATCTGGAAAATGGAATGCTGGCAGCCCCTTCAGCCTGAGTGCTGCACTCTTTGAAGCTTCCTTTTTTTTCTCCTTCTGGTTAGATTCATCTTCCCTCCTAAAGATACCTTATCTAACCTATTTTCTTTAAGGTGCTATTGACCAATGCCTCACCCTTCTAACCTAGGCTTGAACCCAGTTACCCTCCCCTTTATGACTTTGATGTCCCTTACCAGCTGAGTTAGCAGCTTTGAGCCTTTAATTTCTCTTTAAAGGCTATTGAAATGTTGTAATATATATTGGCAAGGATGTAGTTTTGTGGCTTGTTAGGAGATGGATGAGGTAATTGATTGTTTGGTTCATAGGTGGTGGTTCATTTGGTTTGTATGTCATTGTTCAGTTAATCTCATCTTGGATCACTTGGGTAAGTCTCAAAAAATTTATTTTTATTTTTTTCATTTTTTGGTAAGGTTGCCTTTCCATCTATTGTGTTTTATGGACCAAAGCTCCTGCTTGGGCTGGTTCTACTGAAATTGGTCCTTGGATTGTTTGCCGGAAATCAAAATTGCTAGAACCATCATAATCATTAAGAACCCACAATAGAACCAGTGTGAAATGGACCCAATTGCAGTTCTATCTATGTATTTATTTATTTTTCCACACTAGAAGTCTTCAATTTCGTCAGTGTAGCTTTTTTCACCTGCAGCCTTGTGCAGGAAACATTCTACATGAAAATAAGTTAATTACCACGTGTAATAGAAGAGTTCCTCTCTCAATTCAGAGGAATTGGTTTTCATACAGGAAGTCTCCTACGGACTTGGAGATCAATAGTGAATTTGGTTGTTAATTTCAGATGAGACATTTAGATCACTCCAAAAAAAAAAAAAACACCTCAAATGAGAGTAATGCTGATTATCCACAACCCAACATAAGTGACTCTGATTGAATTTGGATCTCATGGGATTGAAAAAATAGAAGGTGGCCGACATGTTCTAATCCTACTGCCATTGTCATCAAAAATATGCGTACACAAATTTGGTGCTAAAAATGGCCTTATTTGCACACCATGTTGATCTTATTTATGCACCTCATAATAGGACATTCACAACCCTATAATAGAATGTCTTATTTATCCAACTGATATTTCATAATAGGTCATAATGAGAGACATTTAGATCGCTCCAAAACAAGTCAAATGAGAAGAATGCTGATCATCAACAACCCAACATAAGTAACTGATTGAATTTGGAGCTCATGGGTCTGAAAAAAATAGAAGGTGATTGATGAATTTTAATCCTATCATCATTGTTGACAAAAATATATGGTCTCATAAGGTATAAAAATTCAAGTTAAAAATGGCCTTATTTACACATTATTACCATGCTATTTATGCACCTCATTTACGCATGTGATGTAAATGATTGTAAACAATTACATGCATCCATCCCTCACCCACCACAGGGTGAGGGACACATACATAATTATACGTAATTGGAAATAGTTATGTGCAGAAGAAGAAAGAGTCATGTATGTTCATATGCAATAAAGGAAAAGCCATATAAGTGTACATCACCTTATGGTGAGAGAAGGATGCACATGAACATTCCTCGTAAACAAATATGCATATAGTGATGTTACACGTGTAACAATTACATGGGGTGCAAACATACAACCCATGTCAGGGTTAGATTCTTTCGAGTTGCTTGGCTCTGTGACCTTTCAAGGTTTTTAATTATGAGTTAGGTCCTCCACGTCTCCGACTCATAATATTTGTGAGTTCACCAAGTGGAAGTCCATGGAGGGGCCCACCTTTTGAAAACCCTAAATGCCTAAAATGATTGCCCTCACCTTATATGGAATGTCTCCAATACTTAAGTTTTACTCCAATAGGACTTAAAACTACCCTAACATTGACCATATGCATAATAAGCTCATTTTCACCTGTATTACTCTTGCATATTTGCTATTTAGGAATTTTGGTTGAATCTTTTAAGGGGCGTTTGTGCCGTGTAGGATTCGATGGAAAAGGGTAGTGGCAAATCCGGCGCCTTGGTCGACGTGTTTGATGTAGCCATGACATGGTTGGAGTTTTCTTCCTTTCTAACTTGATTTCCACTTAAACTTTTTATACCGTTATAAAACTCTATTATACCAAGGGTTAGGATAGCCCGTTTGTCAATCCTTATTAATAAATAGACCTCTCCATGATTCCATCTACCCTCCCTACAAAAGAAAGGGCAATATTTTCCTACAAGCACACTAGATATAACTTATATGCGCTCCCGCACGTGCGATCCACTTAAATGCAAGTTTATCACTAAGAAAATAGCATATGAAATGTCTCCTCATACAGGGGATCTAAAAAAATCAATCCCTCCAAATCATCCCGGCCCTTAATTTAACTGTGTTAAATTGAAATCGCATCTTAACGAGTGAAGGTTCAATGAGTGTAAATTTGCAATTTAAAAGAGTATCAAAGGGGATTCATTGATAATCCTGCAGTGAGTGGGTCATAGGTGAACATTTTCCAATTGAGAAATTTTTCAATTTTTTGATCCTTCAATGGGGATCTGGACTCTTAAAACTATGGGCTAGAGTCACTCAACCTAGGCCCAGGAAGGAAGACCCACTGACAACGTGTACTCCAAGTCTTCAACAGCTGGCAGTATTCAATCAGATATTATGATCAGGAAGATCTCAGCCGTCCATTCATGCATTAAATCTCTTTTCCCGTACCCACCCCCACTGTCCGTTACAAATGCGTCCACACCTGCCACTGCCGGTCCAAAAACGCCAAAAATATTCCACAATCTTCAAAACCCCTCCTTTTGCCCCCTGCCTTTGCCCTCAAGAAAAAGCTAAAACCCTCACGTTCACATCCTTTTTAATCTTCTCTGCTTCTTCGTTCTTTGATTCTCCGTGAAAACCACTCGATTTTCTTCTCCAAACCCCTTCGAATACTTCCCGATCTCTCAACAAAATCTTCGGTAACTGATGAAGATTTCTGTCATTGTTGATGAAAAACACGCGAAAGCGTGGTCTTTTTAAGTAATGTGGCCGTTTGGATTGGTTTCTAGGGTTTCTGCTATGGTGTTAGGGTTTTGAGATTTCTTAAAGCCGTGATTTTGGAAGAAATTTTTTTTTTTTTTCCAACTTCGATGATTTCCATCAATGCTCTTGAAGAGTTTTTTAAAAAAAAAAATCTGGTTTGATTTTGTAGTTCCTTTGGTTTCTTGCGTTTCTTGTTTTTGGAATGACATTGACGACAGGTTTCTTGAGTTTCTCGAAAGACGGTTTTTCGTGATTTCTGCGGTCGAGCTTGATGATTTCTAGCAGTATTCTTGGAAGAATACTTGAAATCGGATATAATCTTCTCTGTTTGTGAAGGTTTTAGGGATTCTTCCGTGATTTCTAGGGTTTTGAGGATCTCTGAGCGTTATCTTTGGAAATCTTTGCTGCTTGCTTGTATCAAAGAATTTAGTGAATTCATGGATTTATGTGTTTTTCTTCTCCTGCCCTCTTGATCAGTTTCCTGGACCCTTGCAATGTTCTTTTGTTTTTTGATTTTCCCGGTTTCTTATGATTTTGTTTGTTCTTGATGGTTGCATGCGATTTTGATGTTTCACAGATCAAGTAAGGAAAAAGTTTCCGTCTTTGTTCTTGAATTATCAGTAAATTTACGTTTGCGGTGATGTTTTAATGGTTTTTTCATATCTTCTGCTTTGATATCTGTAGTTTCTTAAGTTTTCTGCAATTTTTTTGTATCTGGGTTCAATAGTTTCCAGCAGTATTCTGCAGGAATCAGTGAACTCATGCGTTTCAGTTTCACTTGTTTGGTGTATGGGGCATTATACTATTCGAGGGTTCTGTAATTTGTAACCAATTCTCATGTCACATTTCAGGTCGAACAGGAGTTAATTTTCCCGAGGGATTGATGGAAACTGGAGAAAACCCTCTTGTAACAGGAAGACCAGTTACTCCAAAGGCTCTGATACATCAGAAATATGGTGCCAAAGCATTGTATAGGACGGAGGAAGTGAAGGAGTCCGTGGAAAATGAGTGCCCTGGATTGGTTATCCCGCAGAAGAGCAAGCCTTTGTATCGTTGCTGTTTGGAGCTTCCTGAATTTAGCATCACTTCAGACACCTTCACTAGAAAAAAGGAAGCAGAGCAATCTGCGGCAAAGATGGCGATAGAAAAGGTACGAGTGCTTGCTTAGTTTCTGCAATGATTGAGAGTATATGCATCACACACTACATCTATCTATACCACTTGAAATTGCTACTTCAATGGCTCCTTTGTAGCTTTAAGAAAACCATTTTGGGATTATATGTATACTGGTTCTATTGCGGGTTCCCTTGCCAAAGTGAATGTTTAACAGGCTTTTGCTTGTTTCTTTGAACATCTCATCATTGTAATATATGCTACATTGCTTTTGGGCTTGATGAGAGTGGTCGATAACAGACTACTCATGTCATCTATTAAAATTGCTTCTTTTCCTCATCAAAGCTAAATTATTGGTTGCTAGCAATAATGTTCTTGTCTCATCAACAGGAAAAAAAATAAAAAAAATTGCTGTTTGCTTCTCAAGGTAGAAGTTTGTGATTGTTAATAAAATCCTCGTGTTTTACCAGTCAAGTTTTTTTTTATTTTTATAACATGGGAACCCGCCGACCCCCTTTGGGAGATCATTGGTAAACCCACGGATACATAGAACCACCCACAAGCCCTATATATCGGGTAAGGCCTTAAGGTTTCGAAGGCATGACCTCCAGGTTAAAACTGGACTTCCTAACCACACGAACATTTTAAGTGTGGGTATTTTACCGGTCAAGTTAAAAAAAAAAAAGAAAAAGAAAAAAAAAAGCACAGGAATGCAAACTACTTCTCATATGCTGATTTATAGGATTTCACATATGTAAAATGATTTTGCCATTCACTATTTCCTTGTTTAATTGTCTTTATGTCGTTTATTGTTTTGTTCCTTACGCAGCTAGGTATCCAGCCAATGAGAAATAATCTCACTGTACAGGAAATATGGGATGAATTAGTATCACGTCTATCTTATCTATTTACAGATGAGGTTGGTGATCTTGCCTGATTTCTCTTATTGGAATTGATGAGTTGGCTTATGGGTTGTTGTTAATTAGACAATTGTATGCTTGGTTGCTGCTAAAATAACAACCTGATTATAGCAATTTTATTTATTTATTTTTGGTATGAGGCTCCTATACTATACCATTTATTTCCTCTTATTGTTCCCTTCTCTCATGTACTTCATTTTCTTTTATATTAGTATCTATTACTTAAAAAAATGAAAATTCTTGGATTGATCTGGATCTTACTAACTTGCTTTTACTCTATTTGTTTTTTTTTTTTTTTTTTTTTGGGAGAAGTTCCTTTTGTCGTCTCATCCACTGAGCAGTCATTTCAGAGCTGCGCTCCAGAGAGAGGGTAACCTTTGTGGTTCAGTTCCCATTTCCATCCTGGCCGCATGTGATGTTAAGCTTATAAATTTATGCAAATCCATCGACCTGAAATCAGAACTGAACCCTTACTTTATTATATCACTTATTATGAAGGCTGCACGTCTGTCTGTTTCCATTCGTGTTTCTGAAGGAGAACTTTGGATATGGAGACTGAATCCACCCTCTTCAGAGATCATGCAGACATATTCTGATGGCAATTTAGGTTCTACAGAGCATGTCCAGATGGAAGCCATACTTATACCTAACTCAATGGAGAAAGCTGTAGAAACATTGACTCTTAATCTATCTTCTAAAGAGTACTACTTAGATGTTATTGCACAAAAACTTGGGGTCATGGATTGTTCTCGGGTTCTTGTCTCAAGGTTGGTAGAATTGAAGATGGTTGAATTACTTTCTATTCCTCAAAGTATGCATTCATAATGTTTACATAGTACTAATGTTAAACAATACGTATGGGATACAGGACAGTTGGTAAAGCATCTTCTGAGATGAGGTTATATTTTCCTGCTCCAGAGGATCCAAGTTTGATTTCTGATTTATCTTTGGAGCTGCTTTCACCTGCGAATGAAACTGTCACCCAGGGAACTTCATTCAATGTAAGGGCTTCTTATTTTTCTGGTCAAAATATTCATGGAGATGCACTCCTGGCTAGTGTTGGATATACATGGAAGTTTCCAGACCTATATCATGAGGACGTATCTCTAGGTACCTATTACAGGTTCGTTTTGAGGGTTTACATTTCTCATTGAGTGGTTCCTTGAATTCTAGATTTGGGACAGCTCTGTTGTTCTCCTCCTATGCGTCATATATCTTCAATTTTATTTTATAATTAACCAATTTTTAGATTCAAGTTTTGCTAATGAAAGACTCCTTTTTTTTTTTTTTTTTTTAATACTTTACACTTTCTTTGCTGTGTTTATGTGCTTGGAGTGCATTTCATGGTAGAACAACATTCGAATATTCTCTTACACTAACCTCATCTGAAAAACTAACGACCATACCGAACTCACTTCTATTAAGTAATCTTTACAACATTCCTTCTGTCAGGGTTCATGTGCCAACTAGGATAGGTGCCTGCATATCTGATACACAGAACACCCGATGAGGAAAATTTGGGTGTGAATCCAGGATCTGAACCCATTTTAAACTGGGTCCAGGCCTGAGCCCTAATTAATTTCAGGTCAGGTCGCATGAGGTTCATGCCTATATGCCCAATTACCTGAACAGGATGTCTGTATTTAATATTTATATTATATATACTAAGTGTGAAATTCAAGGCATATAGCAACCTTTTCTGGTTAAAGACAATCATTTTAGGCATTAGAATGTACTTAACAAATTGACTGCAAAATACAACTTATTGTTGTAGGATTACTACTAGTTACTACTTATCAGATCTGGGTCCAAGTCTCTGGTTCATATCATCATCATCAAAGCCTTGTCCCGACTATATTGGGTATGAGTCTGGATTTTGGTCCTTTATTGGGTAATGGGTAAAGGTCTTTAAATTACAATGAAGTATGGATCCTTTTCTGGACCCACGTTCAGTCCATGCACAATGTACTCTTCCCAAACCCATCATATTTTCATCCCTAGTCCCAATGCATGCTTGATCATCAATGTACCTTGCAGAGCTGATTCCCTGGCATAAATTTGGTGTGACTCACTCATTTGGTGGGACATGAGTGCATTGTGAATGGGGACTATTGCTTGTTTCCTTTGACTTTGTTGTTTTCATAGAGACGTGAGAAACTTGATGGGTGGACTGGCCTGTTTTTGGGTCACAGGGAATCTAAATGGTAGCCCTGATGCATGAATAACTTTGATTATATCACATTTTCCTGTAAGTCTGCTAGTCTAGAAATGGTACCAATCACAAGAAAAGGGTCTCCAGCACTGATGTTTTATTTACTTACTGGTCACTGTAAGGATAGCAATTATTCTGTTGTCAACTACTCACATTTGCTAGTGTATTTTATTTATATATTTAAGACATCATTTGATTTTTCAAAAAAAAATAAAAATGACTTCATTTGTTGGGAAGAAAAGAATAGCACCTCCTTATTTTGTAAGTACTGATTGGTTTCCCTAGTATGCACATATGGATGGGTTTATTTTACCCCCGATTCTGATAAAGGGACCATTTCATGTGCTACTATATATTTTGTATGCTCTCTCTCTCTCTCTCTCTCTCTCTCTCTCTCTCTCTCTCTCACACACACACAAAAAAAATAAAAAAAAATAATAATAATAATAAAAGCTGGTTAGCTACATATATATATATATTTAATAGTTATGCAGAGACAAGCCAACGAGTGGTAGCTTAGTTGGCCAAGGACACTGCGCCTCAAGAAGTGGAGAGGTCGTGTTCGACACCTACCTTTGTTGGCCACCTCTCATAGTTTTACCCGGTGCATGTGGATAGGAGGGTTTGCATGTGCCCCTAGGGATTAGTTCTCGGGTGTCCAAAATCAAGTGTCCCTCGAGCTCAGGTCCAAAAAGGCTCTTGGGCTTGGTTGGGTGGGAGATATGTTGGGTTATCCAAAAAAAATGAAAAAGTTATGCTAAGACAAGCTGCTTGTTGCATTCCATACAATTGCTTGTAATTGCATTACACTTGCGACTTCATTTGTCTCTGGGGTGATTTTTTCATGATTGACACCTTTTCTCCAGGATGCTCATCGGTCGAGTGCCCGATGGAAACTATAAGTTATCAAGAGAAGCAATACTTGCAGCAGACTTACCAATTACATTTACCACGCGCTCGAATTGGAGGGGTTCCCTTCCGCGGGACCTTCTCTGCATGTTTTGTCGTCAGCATCGATTATCAGAGCCTGTTTTCTCAACAGAAAGTACAGATACGTCGGGACCTCCCTCACAAATGGTTAAAACATCTAAAAGGTTGAAATCATCAAAATCAAATGAAGAAACTGAAACTGGAAATGGACTGATTGATGTGGGCGATGTAGAATCAGGAATACATTCTTCTTTTGGTTGTGAATTAAAAATATTGTCGAAGAGTCAGGATGTTGTTATTCAATGTTCTACTGAAGATTCTTGTAGAAAACAAAGTGATGCCATTCAGATTGCTTCTTTGAAAGTTTTGACATGGTTAAAGAAATACTTTAAAGAACTAGATATACCTGTAGAGAAGCTGTCTTCTTTGGGCAATGTTCATGGCATCTATATTGATGCCCAAAACTTCTCCAAGGAATTTGCATTATGTGCATCTGTTCATAGTGTACCCCAGAAGATGGTATTTAGGAAATGTAGTTCATTTGGAGGATTACCATGTGGAGATCAGTCCGATGCTAAGCAGGGACATGGAGCAAATCTTTTTAATGTTGAAGGTGAAGATTCGGGCATTTCTCCAACTACAGGATGTTTAGCATGTGTAAGTTATATAGTTTCCTTGTCGAGGGAGGGTAAATATGTGGGTGGACCTCTTGAAAGCAAAGATGAGTTCGAATTTGAGATAGGAACGGGTGCTGTAATTCACCAGCTTGAATCATGTGTAACTCAGATGTCTGTGAATCAAGCTACTCGTTTTGTTACAGAAATGCCTTCCAAGGATTTGGTTTTGGCTGTAGCTGGTGAAGCTGCAAAAGATCTTTCACCATTATCTTTAGGTGAGTTTGCTCCTGGTAACTGATTTTTTTGAAATGTTGAAAATAGTAAAATATACAGTAATTTTTTGCCTTTTATGTTAACTTTGTTATATTTTTCCAAAAGATTTCATTGAGATAGGCATCCTGAAATGCCAGTTTGTTTAATTTGGCACATGGCATGGTATGCTCCACTGGGTGGGATGCTCTAACCCCTCCAAAATTTTCAAATTTACAGAGCATAGATGTTAAAAAATTATTGGAATAGTGCCCATATACAGATGGCTTTAGATTTAAGACCTTATTTGGTTGACTTTTTGGACCCCTATCATTCACAGTGAGGTCTGGATAATTGAGCCATTGATCCTACTTGTAGGGAATGCATACCATCAATTACAGTACCTTTTGTAGATTTGTATTGCCATCCACATCATGTTTTGAAAGTTCTATATTTTGCTAAAAGGCAGTATTCCTGTTACAGAAGGCTGCTGCTTGGAGTACTCCGTAAAGTTATTGCGGGTAACAGAGCCCTTGGAAGACAGAATTGAACAGGCATTGTTCAACCCTCCTCTATCAAAACAGCGGGTGGAGTATGCATTAAGACACATTAACGAATCTCATGCTTCTACATTGGTACTGTCCATGTTTCTTTCTAGGATCAGTATCTACTGGTTGTTGTGTTCCTTGGAATTCCCATGGTTGACATTATTGAGTTTTACCTTCTTTGGGTTTTCATAGGTTGATTTTGGATGTGGGTCTGGTAGTTTATTGGATTCCTTATTGGAGCATCCAACTGCTTTAGAAGAGATTGTTGGTGTCGACATTTCACGAAAGGGTCTCACCCGTGCAGCAAAGGTCTGAATTGAATAATGACCTCTTTTACTTGGAAAACTGTGATTTGAAAAGTGACCTTTTCTTTTATTAAAGACTTAAATCTTGTCATTTTGCACGTACATTTTTTTTCTCATTGGAATTTATACATGTACATTCTTTTTCTTTTTACAAAGAAAATTGTTTCTCCTGGCAATAACTAAAAGCTTAGAAAAGCAAATTTGTTTGCCTATGTCTATGCCTTACCCTTGTTGTAATGAAGTGGTTGTTCTGTGCTTGTATGCCTCTTGAGTTGATGTTGGTCCTAAGGAAACACATTGTCCTTGATGTTGCAGATTCTTCATTCAAAACTAAGTGTTGCTTCTGATCCTGGTATGCAATACGCGAGTATCAGATCTGCTGTGCTATATGATGGGTCAATTACAGATTTTGACTCCCGGCTGTATGGATTTGACATAGGCACTTGTTTAGAGGTATTGGATCTACTCTTGCTGCAAAACTGTTAATTACTGATTTGTAGGAAAGGCCAACTTGACTATGGCCTATTTTGGTTTCTTAGTAATCCACGTCTACTCATTAATGTGCTGTCATTTGAAATCATTGAGAACAAGTTTTATATTGTGCAATCTTCACTCAGGTAATTGAGCATATGCAAGAAGATCAGGCGTGCATGTTTGGTGACATTGCACTCGGTGTGTTCTGTCCGCGGATTCTCATTGTGTCGACTCCCAACTATGAATATAATCCAATACTCCAACGAAACTCTCTGCTGAACAAAGATGAGGATCCCGAAGAGAAGTCTCAGCCACAATCTTTCAAATTCCGCAACCATGATCACAAGTTTGAGTGGACCAGAGAGCAGTTCAACGGTTGGGCTTCAAATCTTGCCTCGAAACACAATTACAGTGTTGAGTTTGGTGGGGTTGGGGGAACAGCTGGAGTGGAGCCAGGTTTTGCTTCCCAGATTGCTGTTTTTAGGAGAAACACGCAACATCAGGCAGATAAGTGTGCAGGGAAAGGAGATCCGGTACAGCCTTATGAAGTTATATGGGAATGGACCAACAGCAAGTACAGATCTGCCCTATGAAGAAACTATTTGTGGAACTCATTGATTGTATCTGACAAGCCTTTTTTTGCAGGAATTAGACCCTTTTTTTTACAGTGTTAACTTAAAAATATATTTTATAGATAGGCTTTCAGCTTTTCCATGTAGAGCATGTCAGCAAACAATAGGAATATCAGAACATGTATCGAGGTTATGCTAATTTCATGTGTGTTGATGTAAATATGAAGGTCGTATTTTGTTGGTTTGTGAGAATGCTACTTCATCATCCTTCGACTAAGGGGTAAGGATCCAATGTTGATGATGATGATGATAGTAGGTGCTGGGCTTTCTAAGTGTAGAAATTATACTATTGCTAGAATTGCACAGAAAATTTTGATGGAGCTGACCATACTGTAATGGTACAATTTTTGAATGGAATTTAGCAAATACATTTGTAGTCACAGCTGTAGTACTGCCAATGGTGTAGTAGCATATTTGGTGGCTAACTTGAAGCATCCAAGACTCGTCATCTTCTTCATGGTCGGCTCAAATCAACTGGAATGCTTGTCAGACTTTTTAAAGCAGCTGGGGATCTTATGACAGGCAGGTGAGTAGCGTACTAGAAGTGGCAGGCTGGTGGAGTAGATAAGTAGATTAATGATAAGAAGCAGGGAAAGTGGTGAATGATGTCTCAATATTTCATCATGTACTTAAAAAGTGCTGGGCTTAAACAAGTTGCTATTTTTATTTTTTTTATAAGTAGGTGATTTTCAACATTTGCTTCATCCTTAGTTCATTATGCCCCGACATGAAGTGATCGTCCTCAGACCATTTACCATTTACTTCACGAGGCCATCTGAAAACAACCTTGAGAAATTATCCCATGCTTTCCTCCCCTGTTTCTGCACTCATTATTTTTGCATAGGGCACATTCTTCTTGAATCCAACCAGTAGCTGTACCCCACTGATGTTTGACATGGTCATCATTAATTCAACGGTACGGATCACTCCAATTGGTATTGGTGGTTTGACAACCCATCGTGGGTGAAGCTGCGTGTAAAAGCAATAGAACGCATTGTTTGAAAATCCAAAAAAATGGATTTAAGTAGCCCATCGAATCAAAGATGACTTGGCTGAGTGCGAGTATCGAGACAATCCTGAGTTTTGAAACAACTAACTGAGCAGCTTGGCTTGGAGAACACTGAACTCAAAATTTACCATCTCAAGGTAGCATAGTTTCTCATTTATACCCACGTAAGTGTAATTCAGTCACATTTCTATTAAAATTATCTTCAAGATGACATTGGAGTAAACAAGATACACTGATAAGAGGCTTCTGAAACTTCAATATTTTTCCTGAAGCTAAGCTAAGTCTCTATTTCTATCCTTTTGCCACTTCTCAATACCAGTACAATAGGCCAGCTGTCACAACTCACAACAGAACAAGGCAGCACCTTTGTTTGAGGGCACTCTGTTCTCTGTATAAAGTAGATCCACCTGATGTGAAATCACTTGTCAAATATAAATGCTAAAAGATAGATCATAGATACCTATATATTATTTTTCTTTATCAAATCCATTAAAATCTTCAAAATGAAACTAAAGAGACTTGTCAATGATTGCAGAAATTGGTAATTAACATGGAACTGGAGAAATATCAATTATTTCAGAAATGGTTCCGTTGTGATTACTAATCAGTAAGATTTTTATAAGATCATTAAGAAGTGGACAAGTTGCTGTTAAGTGGGTCCCTTGGGTCAACATGGGCAACTTTGGTCTGCTTTCATCAAGAACCAATATTATCCCATCTCAGCTTATGATCCTTCTTTCATGTTTATCTGGATCAAGTTTGTAAGTCCTGGATTGGATGCAGTCCTTAGTGTTGTATTCTTTTGGAATTGTAATTTTTATAAAATCAATCAACAACAAAAGAGAATATATGCACAAGAATGCAAGTCACAACTGAAGATTAGATCCTATTCAAGGAGAAAATAAGAAGCCACTTTGCCTACAATTTTTTTTTATTTTTTTATTTTTATCGGTAACGGTAAAATATATTAAAGACTTAAAAGAAAGGTACAATAAAGAAGATGGAAAGAAAAAAACCTACCTAGGTATTAGAGCTAAATACTGACACAAAACAACAAATTAGAAAGGAGCAAGCAAAGCTACATCTCTTTCTACCCCCAACTTAGTCAAAGCATCCGCCATGCCATTCCCCGACCTAAGCACATGATGAAACTCAACATTCAAAGATGACCAAGTCTTGATTTCATTGAAAAGAAATTGGAATTTCCATGGACTCTTCTCCAAACAAGACATCCAAGAAATCGCATTTAAGGAATCTCTTTCCACCACTATGCTATGAAAATTATTTGAGACAACCATGTTCCTATCAAGGAATCGCTTTCCACCACTTTGCCTACAATCATGTTCCTATCCATCACCTCTTATCCAATTGGTCAGCTAGAGTGTTCACCTCCTTCTGAGTAATTGATCTCATTTTATTTATAATCGACCTTAAATGAATAGCTGTCTTTCTCCATGACCCAAATGGCATTACCAAATTAACCTCCAGAATTAAAGCTTTGCCGAAAAGAGTTCTTTAAAATATCATATTAACTGATGTACAGCAGAGAGTTCTGCATATATGTATCGAGTGATGAAAATAGGCCATCTCCATCTCCGACAAATAAAGATGTAAATTCTCAAACTCTCAGATGAACAGGTATACATGGTTACCATTATTTTTCTTGTCCTCCACATCCTGGGAAGTCATTGAGCGATCACACCGAAACATTACTCGGTTTCTTTAATAAATGTATATACAAAGTTTTATTGTGTGTGTGTGTGTGTGTGAGAGAGAGAGCATGTCTATTCTAAAATAAGGAACCATTTCCATTTTGTGGTGTCTACTTGTATGCATGCTAATCATGGGGAAGATGGGATGGGTAGCATTGAAGGTGGATTATAGGTATCTACCAAAAATGGTCCCAATCAAAATATATATTTCTAGAAGCAATGAAAAATTTTATTGATTAAAAAAACTGTACATAAAAAATAGGAGCAATCTTGAGTAAAAGCATTGAATGGGATAAACCCTTAGGGCCCATTTGGTAATTTACTAAGTTAGTAATAGTAATGTAAAGCCTCCATTTTTCAGAAAAGGGGTCACATCAAAAGTACACGTCTTCAAAATTCCCTCATTTAAAAAAAAAAAGGAAAAAAAGCAACTTCCATTTTCCACTAAATGAAAAAAAAAAACCTACTTTTTACACAAAAAGTCAAAAAGATTCCCTACCAATCCACTAAAGACAATACATCATAACCCTCTTATATTTTATTCTCTCTTGATTTGATGCTTTAATAGTAAATTTCCAAACTCCCCCCCCCCCCCCCCCCCCCCCCCCCCCCCCACCCCACCCCAAAATTAATTCCAATAATTTATGCGTATTTCCAGTCATTGCATTGGTTGCAGCAATCCCTACTTTTGCCAAAGCATCATCCTCTTCATTCCATTCTCTTAGGATATGTGCAAAGGATGCATTCATTAAAGAGCACAATAATTTAATCTCTTTTGCTATTGATGCTTGTCTCCAGAGCAGCTTTGCACTACCTTTTTTGCCCATGATACAACATTTTGTATCTGCCTCCACCAAAAAAGGTCTTGAGAGATTTTTAACTTTTTAACCTTCGTTTATTATCTTTATTTCTCCTCTACTGGATCTCCCACTCCACATGGACCTGAAGGAGTCAGAATTAACTTGTTTTAATCATTTACAATTGTAATCCCAAGGTCAGATGGACCAGGGTTGCCAAAGGTATTTAGCCTATATTGACCAAGCATTAGGGAAACCCAAATGCACCTCCGTGTCTTCCTTGGACTAGAGCCTTTTTCACAACATTGAACTCCCTTTTTCAAGTTTGAAAAAGGATATGCCCCTCAACTCCTTGCCCTGTGGAGCCCATTGATACATGATATTATTTGATTTGTCATCTTACCTTAAAAAATTCTATTGTTATCTTTCATACCAAGTTCCCCATGCAATTGCCAATGGTGTAATCCTCTATAATATTTGGTCTCCTAACGGGAAAGGTCCCCAAAACCAACCTTCAACAGAAAGTGCAAAAGAAGAGAAAGAAAACACCAAATAATGCAAGGCAAAAGGACACAAGTGGAGAACCAATGTAAGGAGAGTTGATCAATTGATGACTCCTTGGACCAAACAAACGAAACAAATATTTGGGGAGAGAACCTGGGACGTTTGAGATTGTCTAGGGTTAAAATTTCGTTGGATGCCCCAATCAAATCATCAAAACTCTTAATTTAGGGGTTTAGAGTTTTAACCTTTAGATCACCATTATCATTATGAAGCTTTACCCATCTACAAAGGTTGTAACTCTTAGATGAAGTGCAATTTTCATGATTTAAATCAATGGTGGATACTATAATCTGATGTATATCAAATTGGGGAGTGCCTATAGATGGGGAGTAGGTGTATATGAGGGTTTGGATTCATCATAGTTAGGTCCTACTATCAATGAAGCTACCAACAAGCCTTCGTTTCATATTGTTATTGGAGTCATTAATATAATGGCTTCACATTGTGATTAGGATTTATTAACATGACACCGACATGTTAAAATCAGATAACAAAATTTTCTGGCACCATAATGATATATATACCTTTATGTTGCAGCATTAAACTGTTCTTTTATCCATGTCGTCAAGGATTCGTGCCCTCACTCCCAACTTGCTGCTGCTCAGGTGTGGCCCTGGAGCCAGCCCCTGGATTTTCTCTCTGTTCTTGCTGTAGCCCGCCTCTAGCATTTTGGTGGTATCTTGTGATTAAGTTTCGCCTTGCTCTCCATCTCAGGTACTCCACAAGCAAAGAATTTGTACTTATTGCAATTCCGAAGCCAGTGAAAGAAGAAAGGAGCACCGAGAGAATAGCATTCACGTTGAGCTAAATATTTCAGTGAAGAACATAGGGAGAAAGAATTTCTCTGTGAGTTAACAAAATCACGGGAGAATCAAACAACATAATAAAAATAGGAAAGAGATGATTCCCACTTACAACTGTATAAAAAATATGAGCAAACATAATAACAATAGCGAACTGGAATGAAGCATATGCCCAGACATAACTCTTGCTCACTGGAATCATTAAAATAAAGGATGTCAGTTATAAGCAAAGAAGATAGGATTCTGTTATCAGAGTACAAAAGACCACAAAAAGAGAAATGGGAAAAGGTGGAAAACTTCCATAATGTCAAGTATTTAAGCTAAAAGAATTATTTCGCACACTGGCATAGCATGGAGATTCAACTGTAGGGTATGTGGCACAAATGTACCTTAATCCAAATGGTCCAAAATTTGAGTACCATTTTGAATGACATAGAGATTGGAATCTCTTTTTTTTTTTTTTTTTTCCGCCTATCCTACCATCCAATCATTGCAGCCACTAATTCAAAAGATTTTCCTTTTTCTTAAAATATCAAATAGTCCAAATTCAACACATAAATGTCCATTTAGATGAAGGTAAGGTCAAGCAATGAGTTTGATTGATTCATTGTTGTTTTATTAATATTTGATAAATTAATTAAAATAAAAAAAGGAAAAAAAAAACCAATTACAGAGTTGGCAGAAGCAACCGCAGGTTGTAGAGGTACCATGTTTTTGAAGCACGGCCTCCTTGTTACCAGAATGAATACCCAATAAATTATTATATTTAATGAGTGAGAAGATGTTACTTTTTGAGCAAGATAATTCTAAAAAATATCAAGGTATAATAATGGCCAACCACAGGTGAAACAATGGTAAAGGTATAGCTCTGTTTAGAGGAACTACTACCAGGTGTAAGGTTCAACATGAGGACGCAAAAAAAAAAAAAAAAGAAGAAGAAATCCTGATGACGATGAAAGGCAACCATCTTACCCATTGTGGCAGCTATCATGGATGATAAGAGACCCAAAACACAAGAGAAAGGCAAAGATATGGCTAAAGCACGAGAGCCAAATTCAGTAACCTGTTGTCAGAAAAATGCATCGAAAGGAGTGAAAAATAATTGAAGGGGCAAGAAAGGAAAAAGAAAAAAAGAAAAGACTCATGGGTGCCTTGCACGAGCAGTTATACTTGCTATGTAAACAGTTATTCTTAAGACAGACCCAATAGTCAGCTATAGCATGTTCGTTGGATAATATTTACCAGAAGTTGCTCCAGAAAGCAGAAATAGGCAAGCATGCTGACCATAACAAGAACTGGCACATCCTGCCAGACCCTGCCAGAAGTGCATCAAACACAAATTGTCATTTTAATTCCTTTATTAGTAGATAGCAATTGCCTATTGAAATCAATCTACAAGCTCAAAAGGTGGATGAATGCATGCATGAAAACACAGTGATCCTAAATATTTTAATCAAGAGTTTGGTCATCAATAATTCATTGGTAGAAGACCAATTAAGTGCCTCTTGAAAATATCAATATTATACTGAGTGGCACAAGGCGTGGATTTGCTCCCCACGTCTTGTTTTTGAAACTGCCCCTGATTTGCCCGGAGTGAGTTTGTGTGGGTCTAGCGGGCGCTACCCGGGGGATTAGTCATGTTAGGTCAAAGACCCCACAAATACTCACGTCATAAATAAAATAAAGTGCTTCTTTTTAAAATGCAATATGCATAGCTACTTCAGGAAGCTCATGTCCATTTTGAAAAGCTATACTGAAATGGAGAGTAGTGACAATTAAAATCAAGGAAAGGCAGATCCTTAAAACTTGACAATTTTTCTCCTCCCTTCGTAGCTTATAAACCATATCTTCTTTACAAAGTGCAAAACTCTTCATTTCTTTCCATTCTTCTTTTTATTAAGCAATGTAATTTTATTAAATAAGTGGGTTAGATACAAAAAGAAACACAAGCAATATCCAACAAAACCTATGATGTCTAGATATGGCTACAAACACTAATACGGGGATCAGGGATATGATTCCTCACTTCTGAAAATCTAGGACACGGTTGTCTTAATTTTTTGTTTAGATCACTTTTGAATCAATGAAATTATCATTGTTTTCGTCCCTTTCTAGCATTTTTTATGGTGAGAAGTTAAAATATACTTTATAAGTAGGATATGTTAAACTTGTTCCCTAAAAGTATTAGTGTAGTATCAGGTACAATACAAGTGTCGTATTGGTCCGCTATACATTGGGCTTAACAGAACAAGATCAGAAGGAAATGGGAAGAGGTACAACAGCAAAAACAAAAAAGAAAAGCCATTCTGACAAAATATAAAAGGAGAGTACTCCCCTCTATCCCATGTCAATGATATAGCTACATTTACTAAGCATGTCTATATCTGTCAAACACTCTGTTACACGAATTCATAGGAATTAGATTACATGAAACAAACAGTCCCTATATGAATCACTACTCATGATTCAAACGCTATGATGGACAATTTGATTGTAGAAAACCACAATAGACAGATATGATCTATTAGACTTGACTCTCCCTTGACTGTCTCTCTTAATACTCTCTCATCAGATCATTTTGGTGGACACACCATGTTTAGATCATTTGAGTTGCCCCAACCTATATCATCATTAGGGAAAGTGGGCAGAAAAAGACTTGATAAATTGTGCAGGCCTCACCAAATTCTTCTAAAGATGTCTTTTCTATCCAACAAATAAAGGTGTTTTGGCGTTCACACACCGAATCAGCTTTGAACCCATTGAAAAAAGTAAAGATGGTTTTCTTAAATTTCAGAAAAGCTAGTTTTTGTCTTTTTGTGTGTGTATAAAATATTTGAATGGTACCTTTATTAAAGAAAGCATTACAAATCTATGACGCCCAGATACGGTAAGGATACACCAGAAATGGTAGGGACACAGATTTTACATATAAAAAGTGAAGTATCTGATAGCTCCGCTTATATCACACAAAGTAGAATGGGCGTTTTCTTTCTTTTATTTTTTTCCTTTTTTTCTCGGTAATCCATATGGAAGTGCCTAAGGCAATTGGTCCCACATCTATGTTCAACGTCGTTTTATGGAAATTGAAGAAAGTAGAGATTGAAAGGCTGAGTCCCCTCTTTTTGACAATATACAAAAGAATCAATTAGTTGTTCGGGAGCCTACTCGACCAATGACGGGCTTATGTAATGAGGACATCACATCACCACAATTTTTTTATATTTTAAATAGCCGCATTTATATTATAGTGTATACATTCTACTAAGCTCTCGTTGTGTGATATATTTTCCCATATCTAATGCATAAAATAGATAAAAAAATTTATAACAAAAATTTTCATTTCTATATCATTCTGTAATGGAGAAGCATCTCAGTGCGTGGAACTGCCCATGGATCTATACATCACTTTTCTGATAACCACATCACTGGATGTACAATTTACATTTATAGGGGACATATTTCTTTACAAGTGGAGTGCCATGGTTGGGAAAGTCATATACCTAGCATAAGTTTGTATAAGAATAAAAAAAATATAATGGGTCAACAACCCTGCAAAAGTACACACCTGTAGCGAGTAATTTCCCTTTGTTGAGGTACATTTGCTTGCTGCCTATGAACAGTCTGAGCATTTTGTATTCTCAATAATGTAACGGGTAGGTTTTGTACATCCTGCTTGCAAACGTCACATGTCTTGTTACCCTTAATACTAAACCACTTAACTGCACAATCTTGGTGTGCAAGCGCTAGTGCTCCTTTGCAACTACATTCCATTTTAAGAGTTTCACCCCCTTCCGCAAGCTCAATAAAACAGATTCTGCACACGGCCTCTTCTTCAGGAATATCTTCACCAGACTCTTCAGTTACTGCAACCATTAGTTTAGCACGAACAGAGTAACTAAAAGTAACAGAGAAAATCCCTCCAGAAGTATTAAATAGAAGAGAAAAAATTAAATTTTATGGAAACACAGCTATCTCAGCTGACTCTCAGCTAGCTAGTAATGCAGGAGCAAATGACCACATCAGTGAAAATCTAGCCATAAATCAGGCCCTAAAGGATTTAGATTGATTGATCGATCAAATGGGGTAACAATCCACCTTGGCAAGGGCTTGATCAAGAAGAATGAGCAAAATCATAAGTAGGACAGTTGAGATGGTGCCAAGATAAATTCCAAAGATAATTGCAAATGAGCTGAAAATAATATAGCAACAAATCAGGTCAATTTTGGCCCATTTGGGTTATTCCAGCCCATATGCATCAAGCCGGCCCAAAACTGTGGACAGCAAGTCCCATCAAATCAGGGCCCAGACCAGGTCCAATCCACAAAAGGCAGCAAGCAGCAAGGCCAATTAAATCTGGGTACAAGATACCAACAAATGGCTGGTCCCACAGCCGTTAAAGACTGCACATCAAGAAAATTGTGCAGGAAGTCTCCATGTTCATCTTTTCCTTGTTTCATGCCTATATGGAGTATCAAAGAGGACAGCTGGATGGTTTCAGCAGTTTTAAAGTGGAAGTGGGTCCCACCGTTCAAGAAGGCAAGGATGATTTGCACTCTTCATGTTCATGACGTCTTTTCGTAAAGCCTGATCTTTTCCCTTTTTTTCTTATCTCTTACTTAATGTGTTATGTTAGGACTCTAGAAATTAGGTTTATTATTAATTTTGGAATTGTAAGGTGAATGGTTATGATAGTGTTATATTTAGTGTTATTTTGAGTTGCAAACTCTATTAAAGCACATGTAAGGGTCGTCCAACCCTAAGTTTCACTTTATGATATTTTTCTTAAGGATATCGCATAGTTGAAATTTATCTCCGCTTCTCCATTGGTTTGAGAATGTCTCTCAACGATTGAAGACAATTCAAGGGGTCGGTTGCAGATTTGGGCTAAGCTTTTTATTACTTTCTCCTTGCGTTTGCTTGAGTTTCTATTGATTTGGGTTATGGCTTGGAATTGGGTTTCCCAATCAATTGGGGCTCACCCTTTTAGCTGCGACAGCAAGTTATTTTCATTCATTTGACATGATACTCTTGGAATTTTTTGTACTGCTGATCGGTATGGACAAAGAGACACACTAAAAAATGCCCGACACTTTGGGACTTTTTTTGCTAGATTTGAGACACTTTGGAACTTGGTGCAATATATAAACACTATTTTTTTTAATAGCAGCAGTAGGTAAAGAAGTTTTAAAAATAAAAGCATACTATAATACTAAGTTGCGGTTCATATTTGTTGCATGTAATTAATTATAACATTAAATTCAGAATAATTACAACATACATGTCCCAAGTATCATCATGCTTCTTTAAGACGTTTAGTCCAACACAAAGTATCTGTATGCAATACAGACAGGTCAGTGTGTCCAGGTTACATAGGTCATTGCTAGAGCATTTAAGTGGTATGTATGATAAAAGATATTAAAATTCAGCTTAATCTTGTAATGAATTAAAGAACAGGTTATTATCACGTGGTAATTCAACAGCACAAAGCTTCATCCACCATTTACAGTTTAATGGCAAAAGGTTACCGGTATCTGTACCTGGGGCATCACCTGGTGGGGAGCCTTCAGCAGCTTTAGGGCGAGGAGTTGTGATTACACGAATTAAACCCCCTAATGAATCCATCCGCCTTAAATTTCTGGTTTTCACATTCAAAGGAACTGATAGTGAACGCTTTATGTGACGTTGGACTTCTGGTTTCTGAAAGAGAGAAGAATCCACTATGAAAAGGCTCAAAAGTGCATGTGAAATCACGTAATTCCTGAAAGCAAACTATTTTATCAGAAAAAAAGAAGGTTGTATAGCAGGTTGAGAAACATGCTCAAAGCCTACATGAAGTCATTGTTCTGAAAGATGATCCAAGGAGAAAATAACAAATGCAAAGCAAAAGCTCAAGAAAATTATTAGAAGGTCCATCCTGAGCTTGACCATGTAATGGAGGAAGATGATTTGGGAAATTTATTCAAAATTAAGAGTGACTGAAAAAACATGAATAGACTAGTTGCAGTCAACAAGGAAATGGGCATTTTATACATGCATGACTACCCCTATGTTATTCCTTCATGCATTGCTCAGTGAACCTCCACCTGGGCCTACAGCATGCAAAGAGACCCTTTTAGGATGCCGATGTGCCCTATGGGGCCCAAGTTAGAAAATAAATGGATCTCTCTCTCTCTCTCTCTAAACAAGCACACACACGAGAAGGAAGAGATGTGCACACAATGGCGGGCCCAGGATTTTCATTTGAGGGGTGTGGACCCTAATAGATAGTTTGATTTTGGGTGCAAACCAAGGATTTTCATGTGGATTTTGAAGTTAAACCCACGAGTTTTAATGGATTTTTGGAAGTGGACCCAGAATTTACATAAAGGTTTTGGAAGCTCACTACAGTTTGATGGGTGCGACCGCAGTACCGCACCCACGTGCCACTACTTGAGTCAGCCCGTGTGCACATAGGTCCATGCATATGCTACCAGCTGAATAACTAGAGATGCATTTGGTCTCTATAATTAGTATATAACGGAGAAGGCTGCAGTGAGAGTGATGTTGATCCCATGATGGAGATTTGACAAGATTGAGGCCCTAAATAGAATGTGTGTGCTCTGTCAAGGGAAGCAAAGGATGCTCACTTGTTCATTCATTGCAAGCACACTACCTCAGTGTCAAATTTTTTTTCTTCAGCTTTCTGGAATCCTGTCAGTGATGCCTCATTCGGTCAAACAACTATTAGAGAGTTGGAGCTGCACGTAGATCTCTAGGAGATAATTTTTTGGAGCTATACATTTGCTGTTGTTTTGTGGACTCTATGGTTTGAGAGAAATAGGAGAACCTTTCCAAAAAGGAAAAAACACACGCACTTTGCTCATGAAGTTGCGAAAATGGATTGCATCCTCACAATTTTTAGGCCATCTCACAAATTTATAGGTTTTTCAAGGTCAGATCTCTGGTGTTTGGCTGGAATGGTAATAAGATGCATTGTAGGTTTTTAGTTTTTGGTGTTTTCTTTTGGCACTTTTTTCTTTCGTAACAGAATAATGAATTTTTACCTATTATCATCTAAACAAAAAACCTAGAACCAAAACTTAATGTACATTAGTTAAAGCGTGCCTCCTTATCTTCTTGTGCTTTCTAGGTAATGCATATTGTAGTGTGTGTGCGCGCGCACGCAAAATGAAGGTTTTTATTTGATTCGGGTAGAAGGATAGAAATGCCGCACATAGCTTCTTCCTTTTGTTTTAACATAATTAGAGTTCTTATTGTTAGGTTATTGTATTGTATTCCGGGTCAGTCAGATTAGTCAATTTGGATTAATATGGGTGTAACTAGGTTTGAGGTATTTTGGTAATTGTACTGGGGTTTTCTTTGGGGCTAGGAAAGACTTTCTTGGAGGACAAGAAAGCAGGGATTATATATACGATGTAATCTATAACCCTAAACCCTATGGAGCATGGCAAAGAAAGAGGAATTGACGTAGGCGGTTTCGCCAAACCACGTAAATCGTTGTCTTCGTCTTCTTCGTGGATTGATTACTTGATATATTGTGTGGATTTGTGCGTGCGTGTTTGATCGTCGATCGCAGTTTGTTCGTTCCGCTGCGTCACTTTCCCCAACACTTTAAGAAGGCTCCAAATTGATAAGATAAGGCTTTGAAGATGAAGATGACAACTATAATGATGATGAACTAGTTCTTCCCGGTGTCATATGGAGAATTGGAGATAATTGTCGAAAATGGAGAAACTAGGAGACAAAATTGATTATGAGTACATAAGAGGAAATCTACAAGTAACCCTTGCAAAATAGAAAATCAAGGGAAGGCTTTTAAGGATTACTTGGGCATGTATTGAAGATTGGAAACAGCCACTTCACAAATAATTTTAGTGTTACATGTATGAGGAACTAGGAGAAGGGTATCTAAATGAAGAATTGCAATGGCATGTAAGAAGATTATAGAGAACAAAGAACTTAGCTTTAGATAAGGATGAGTGGAAACATAGAACTAACAAAGACAACTCCAAATGGATGGGATTGGACTTGGATGAAATTTCGATGATTAGAAGACTACGTTAATATATATTTTAAATGTCTATATAGTAATTATTAAGTTGGTCAATTCTTTTTGTACTTTATAATTGCATTTTTAACTCCTTTGTCATTTCTATTGATGCTACCTTGCTGCTACTTTTCCTCACCAGTTCCAAATTCCTTCACCTGTTTTGTTCCATTATAGTGATCACTTTGAAACAAACATGTGTGAGTTACCAATGCATCTAATGAATATTTTATCTGTAGACGATGAAATAACCATAGTAATTCTACAATTATTTGAAGCCTGACATCAAATATCAGAACAATGATTTAAAAAAGGGGCACTTACAACGAAATCAGAATGGGCAACCACATCTTGTTCCTGTAGAGGCTCTGGACCTGAATTTGCCACTGGTGTAACAGGCAAAGAATGTGTTCTTTTTGCTGATAAAGAGAAAACCCTGGTCAGAGAAAATGACCTTGAACTAGAAGGTTTGTCCTGGGGTTCAGATGATGTTGGTGTCTCGGGAATGAGAAGAACAGTTTTTTCACATTCTGGGGGTAGATTTTTCGTCTTGAAGCTCCGCTGCAGATTTCTCATTGATGGCCTGCCTTTTGCTGAACTTGGTCTTGGGGGTAAGCTTGCTCTTGTAGAACTAGGACTGGTCATAGGAGGAATATTAATTCTTGTCGAACTAGGGCATGGGTTTTCCATGGTCCTTGACGGAATTTGCAGCGATGACAGATTCGGTCGTCTTGAATGTGCGGCAGATGGCATTTCTCCATCTTTTTCAGTTTGCTTACAGGCCTACAAAACCATTCAACACCCAGAATATGCATATCTAGTAAATTTCTGCAAAAATAACATTTATAGTGCTATGCCACCAATGATTCATCCAAAATGTAAAAATATAAAGCTTTAGCATATAAGTTGATTGGATTGGAATGCAAAGTCGACTCAATACATCGACATGGGCATCATGCCCAATGTTGGTTGTGCATAAATAAAAATCACAAATTTTATAGATACAATTGAGCTTATTATCCTCCTCACCACCAAATGTGGGAAGATTAATGAATCGTTATTGAATGGGAGTTTCTAGTTTAAGATTTAGACCCATGATCATGCCATCCAAACCAAAAGAGCGAATTCACATACACGTCAAAAGTTAAGTCATCAGTGGGCAATGAAGCAGAATCCATTACTTTATCTCTGTCAATCTAATGTCATTAGCATACGCAAAACAAAACACATTAATGGACTCGTCTTTGATGCTTATATTACATGTCTCCACTGTTCAGGAAAAAGACCCAAAAAGACGTTCTATCACCGCATGAAAATGATCTCTTCACCAGTTCTGAACCAATGAAATTCCAAAACAAGGACAATACAGAAATTCACAGTAGGGAACAAAAATCAAATGACTTATCTTTTTTTCCCACTTCTGTCAATGTAACAACCAGAGTCACATCTTTTGAATATATATACTTCATCAAATTCAGTTAGCAATTCCCAAACTTCTTGCAAAAGATGAAAACGGTTTACTGATATGCTACAGAAAAGATCGGATCATTTCTAGTTCCAGATCTTGAAGAGGAGAGTCTCTCCATCAACGATAACAATAGAGAAAATCTACACTACAAACATCTACATACAATTCCCCAAAAAGATAACAACTTTCAAAAATCACAAAGAATCATGAAACTAAGTGAAAAATCATCAAGATTAAGAGCAAAACATCCAAACAGAGAAACCTTAATCAAGAAAAACCGCATCTTGAGCAATCGAAAAACCTCAACTTCAGCTCCGTGAGAATTTGGAAAAAATACCTGTGGATCGATTGAATCCGTCCTGGATTCTTCAACAAGCTGCGATTCAGCCCCCGAACTCTCCATCAATCACCGAACAGATCTCAAATTCCAAGGAATTTAGAGACAGAAACCCTAAACTTGGGGAAAACGAAAACCCTAGATTTTAGATTTTGGGCCAGTCACTGTTTCTGCATTTCGAAGCCGCCTTCGATTTTATCATCAACGATTATTACTTCACTGAAAGAGCACGAGCATGTATTATTAACTATCGAGAGGATCACTGCCGGACAGCTGAAAATATAGGTGGTCCACAGGAGCATCTAAAGTGTAGTCAGCAGGAACTTCTTTTTAGGTGGGGCGGTGGGCCCACTATTTTAATTCCACTCTACCATAACGCTTACATTCGATCTATAGTTTATAGTTTAAAATAGAGAGGTCTTTATGGTTAGTTGAAAAGTTAATTTTTTAAAGTGACATCACTTAGATAAATTAAATGAACTTATACTATTTGGAGCAATATATATTGAGGGAGGCTCTCCTCCACTACAGGGCTCACGTGGGAGGCAGACAACTCGTGTGGAATGGCAAGTGGGATGAAAAAACATGAACAGTGTTGCCGTCCAAACGATTCGAGTGAAATGAAAAAAACGGAGAAGCCCAAAGGAGTTTCCCTTCTTCTCTACTTCTCCACTCTCTGCGCCCTTCCTCTCCACGCGAGCTCTCTCTCTCTCGATCTCTCGCTCTCCCTGTTCAGGTGAGAACAGTTCTCACCATTTTGGTGAGAAGTCTCATCCTCTCCGTCCATTTGTTTAAAATGATCCAACGGCTGGCAGTATGGGCTATAAGAGAGGGAAAAAAATCAAAGGCCCGCCCAAATTTCCCATTTCCCCCCAAATCCCCTCATTCCTTTCTCACGTTTCCTCCATCGCTCTCCCTCCCCCAAACGGTTTTCTCCTTTCCCTCTCCCGGCCAGCGCTAAACGACAAATCTCCATCGGCAGCGCCCAGATCAGTAGCATCCCCCCAAATCCCCTCCTTCCTTTCTCCCGTTTCCTCCATCTCTACCCCTCCCCCCAAACAGTTTTCTCTTTCTCTCTTCCGGCTCGAGCATCTCTCTCATCCCTCTCCCGACCAGTGCCAAACAGCAGATCTCCATCGGCAGCGCCTAGATCAGCAGAGCATATCCGCAGCGACAACAGCGCATCCCTCTCATGGCCAGCGACCGACAATCTCCGATTTCAGCCCTTGGCGGACCTGCTTCTCCACTCCGCCCACGAAGAAGAAAAACATTCTCTCTGTTTCTTCTTGAGCTTGAGCTCTCTTGTATTTTGTTTCGTGTTCTCTCCCGGTTGTCGCACATCTCTCTCCCGTGACGCAATGCCGGTGTACCAGATGGATTGTGAAGACCCATTTGACGGTATACAGCTTGATTTGCAGCTCTCGGTTTTAGACCATTCACAGTTTCAGACAGTCTCGCAGACAAGTGACACAGACTTTGGTTTTTTGGATAGGGCTTTCAATTGTTGATGAAAAACTGATTTTATTTGGATTGGTCCCAACTTTGTATGATGTAAATGGCCAAGAATGTTATCTTCATTTTGTGTATTTGGATTTCAACTTTATTTGGTGTTGAATGTTATCTTCATTTTGTGTATTTGGTTATTTTGTTTTCTTGTAGGCTTCAAGAATATTACAGGGCTGTATTTATGTTAAATTCAGGATTGATATGGGTTGGCAGTTGGTTTCAATTTTTTTGTTTCAATCTGTTTTTATGGTTTGACAATGGGGAATCGTTGTTGGTGTGCGAAGATTGGATTGGTTTCAATTGTTTTGTTTCAATCATTTTTTAGGATTCCATGTTGTGTTTGCTAAAAAAAATAAAAATAAAAAGCTGATAGAATAGGATTAGTTTTCATCACATTACCAAGAATTTATCCATTGTGTACTCTTTCATCGCCCAATCGGTTTTTTCTCCACGGGGAGCTTTTCCCCCATAGAATTCCTTTGTAGTTACCCTGCCCATGGTAGGGGACTATGTCCATGTCCTGCTAAACCAGTATCCCCCTTCTGTATCTTTAATTCTTTTTTCTCCGTTAAGGGATATATCATGGTCTGAGTTGATGAAGTATAGCATATTTGCTGCACGTACAGGTAATTTAATTTACGTTTGTCATCTCATTTAGGAATAGTTTAGGGTTGTGAGTATTCATGAGCGAAAAAAAAACATGCCAACTACTTTTATGCAAAAAGTGGTTTGTATTCAAACATTGTGGCATTGATACACTTCCAGGAATCAGTAGTCAATGAAATTTACTAGGATTTGATTTGGTTTCGGCATTACTAGGGTTTGGCCAATTCACTTCAGCAACTAGTGTATCCATCACTTTGGTCCTCTGTGTTGAGTTACTCAAATCAGATTTACACTGAATGGATGGCATACAAATCATGTGAATTGTCGTCCCTGAAGATGCCAAGGCGCCCTAGTTGGTTGTTCATGAATATAGTTCCATTGATCTGCTACATGAAAGAAGCACTAATGACAAATGCAGATTTTTTTTTCTCAAAAAAGATCTAATGCTGAAACAATTACGAACCTCTTCGCTGAAAGCCTGAAAATATAATTCTAGGATTTGGTTCGTTGAAAGCCTGAAAGTATAATTCCCTAATCAACTAGGTTTTGGTTCAGACATTACTAGGATTTGGCCAATTCACTTCAGGTTTTTTATTGCACAAAATTATTGCAACTAGTGGATCCGTCACTTTGGCCCTCTGTGTTGAGTTCCTCAAATTAGATATACATTGAATGGATGGAATACAATCTATTTAAGTTTGAAGATAACGTATGGTAGTTTGTGCTCAATGTTTGATTCTACAAATCGATGGTCAAGAAACAATCAACATCCAATCAATGAAATAACTTAACCAATTGCTTGGCTAAGTTTTTCAGCTGGAGAAAGATGGTCAGAATTACAGACCATCATCACCCAACCAAAATCCTATCTTTCCTCAATAGATGCCTTAAGAGTGATATAAAACTCATGGAAAAGTGATACCAAATTGAAATCAACATATACAATATCCATTCATTGGGTTCTTATCAACATATACAACTTCTAGTCACAATGACATCAGAGATAGATTTTTCAGAAACATACATTTTAACAGAACGATTTGGGGGGAAATGGGAAATTTGGGCGGGCCTTTGATTTTTTTTCCTCTCTTATAGCCCATACTGCCAGCCGTTGGATCATTTTAAACAAATGGACGGAGAGGATGAGACTTCTCACCAAAATGGTGAGAACTGTTCTCACCTGAACAGGGAGAGCGAGAGAGAGAGAGAGAGAGAGAGAGAGAGAGAGAGAGAGAGAGAGCTCGCGTGGAGAGGAAGGGCGCAGAGTGTGGAGAAGCAGAGAAGAAGGGAAACTCCTTTGGGCTTCTCCGTTTTTTTCATTTCACTCGAATCGTTTGGGCGGCAACACTGTTCATGTTTTTTCATCCCACTTGCCATTCCACACGAGTTGTCTGCCTCCCATGTGAGCCCAGCTGAGGCTCTCCTCCACTGCAGTGGAGGAGAGCCTCCCTCATATTGATTTATTGTTGGATTGATCAATCCCTTCCTTTTATATAGTTTTTTAATGTTTATTTTTCAAACTCACACCAAATCGGATTTGATTGTACTGATTTTTTAATATATTTTTATCCCCTTCTTCTCTTTGTTTAATGGTGTCACAAGACATAAGAAACTATAAAAGTATTAAAATGGGGAGATAATTCCCACATCCAATTTTTTTTTAAAGCATCTCATATTGTTGAATTAATAAATTACATACAATCATCATCTTCAAAGCGTCATTCTAATTATGTCTGGGTCAGGTCAGTTATATCAATTTTATTTTTTTTATTTCAAATTATAGACAAATTTTTATATAAATTGCACTCTTTTTATATATTCTTCAGTTGTTGGCTTGTATTGGACACATCCATCTCATCTCAAATGAGCTCTTTTAATTTATTCCCTGTTGATGGTACCTCTAAATTACATACAATGAGTTATTTCTTTTTATTTTTTTCCTCTGTAAAGGATTCAAAGTCAAGCACTCTATTAGTATCCCTAATTAACTGAGTTACAATTGAAAGAGTTATAATAATTTAAGAGATATTATCCATAGAACTGCCTTTAGATTTGATATTTGCCCCTAGACGGTCAATGTTTAAGTATTTCTTATAATATCGTCCGTGTGATATCTTAGGACAGTCCCATGTCACATGTATCACCATTAGATACTCTAGTGCATTGTACTAACAAGTCTGCAACAAATATTTAAAATTTTACCGTTTTGGGGCAAATCTCAAATATAAGGAAGTGATACAGTCAATATCCCATAATTTGGTGTCCGTCCGTCTCATTGTTCATGACGCTCATGACGCTTGAATTGTGAGTTGTGACGACTCACGATCACCAATATGTGGGGCCCGTGGTTACGCAGAGACACGTGATAAAAAAAATCTATTGAAACTTAATTATGGGTGGGACTGTATGCGACTTGCGTGGACAATACCAGGTGTTTAGGGCGCTCTGGATGTCCCGCAGACTACGGGAATGTTGCCCTCCCTCAGTTACCCGCCAATAATCTTTTCCGGTGAGTAAATGGCGTGAATAGTCAGCCAGGTTTCAAATCAAGCAAGGTAGCAGTGGAATTTTGACTCCCAGTGCGCTATGCTACTCTATGTGGCCATAAAGCATTGAACAGCCATCTCTTTCACCAAAAAAGGTCAAGAAAATTAAATTTTTTTTTTTTATCAAAGAGCTAAAATTAAAGGCCTGGTCTTTATGTTATAATCACCTCTAATTCAATTTAAACTTTTAATTGAGAGTATCACCCTTGACGAATAGGTCAATCTAGAAAAAAAATAAAAATAAAAACCCACCAAGGAGTATGGATTCCTTGAGTGATCTATTACACGCATCTTGTGAGTGCAGTGTTTAGAATTGGCCCTAGAGCCCACTTATTGATAATTTAAATCGTTAAAATGGAATGCCATCACCTACATTCACATATTCTCAAATCTTATTTCAATTGGCAGCCTCCCACTGCTTTCCTCGAAATAAAGACTTCATACCGGAGGATAAAAATGTTTTTTTTTATTTTTCAGGGAAAGATCCAGCGTCTGCTTTTTATTTGGATGAAGGACATGTGATATGTTGGTATGGCCCATGTGCCTCTTAAAACCAAAGACTAGGCAAATTAGTTATTCATACAAGCCTTTTCCACCTTAATTGCCATTCAATCAAAGAAAATAATCCGCTGTTGCTTGCTGCTTTCATATTTAATTTAATGTCTCACAGAAAGCTGATCCAATTAACTATCACTCCCACCTTTTGCATGGCAGGCCGCTTGACCACACTTCAGTGTCGTATCACGTATGTCCAATCTATGCCAGTCCAATGGCTATCTTTTCTCACACAACAAGTGGCAGGTCCTTTTTAGGGGTTCCACTTGTTAGTCCAGACCAAGTATTGAGGGAAGCTAAATGCATGTGATCGGATTGTGATTCTGCGGTCCAAAGTGATATGATATCTTTAAATTAGATACCCATATTGATATTGACCTCTCACTAATAAATGTATTGTTATTTTTACTGATGCGGCATTTAAGAAGCCATTTGGAAGGGCTGGTTGTGCTTTGTCATGTATTTTGATGATTCCTTTTTATATGCAGTAGTGGCAAGGGTTTTTGTCTCCATCTCTTTAAAAGAGAGAGAAGCGTTTGTCATCCTCTTTGCACTAAAATATGTCATGGCTAAAGTACTTATAGAAGACTCCAGTCTAAATATCAAAGTGGACAGCCCAAATTAAGTGTCACATGTATGCAACACAAAGTTAGCCACAGTGCAAGGCTACACAATTAAAAACTTGATCCAATTCTCATGAGGTAGCCTTGCGCCCTATGAATGACTGTGTGTTGCATGTTGATCATGTGACACTTGATATGAGCCGTCCACTTTAACATTTGGACTAGAGTTTTCTTATAGAATTCACGAGGATTTATATTTCTTTCAATGCTTTAGAGGTGGTGCAATGTATCAACATGAGGAAGGATTGGTCTTTTTTTGCTCCCATTGGTGAAATTTTGAACATTGCCTTGTCATTTGAGTGTCTTAAGTGCTCTTTTGTCCCTATAGAGTTGAATATGATAGCTCACTTTCTAGTTCAAGTTTAGCTCCTTTTAGTGAGCATCAGGTATTTTTTAGACGATTCTTTTACGCCTTGGTTCCTATCCATCATGGATGGGGTGTAATTCTTGATTTTACATAAAAAAAAAATATTACTTTAAATGATCATTGAACCAAAAAGGTCACTTTAACTAAACCCACACCAAACTAGCATTCTCGCCCAAAAACTCCTTTTTTTTTTACCCTTTTTCCAAAAGTCAATGTTGAAAACAACCCCAACTAAATCAAAATGGGATTTCTTGGTGATATCACACAACTTCAACAAAAACGCCAACCTTTCCTATGTTCATTTGCAGCTCAAATATTCTTCAATCAAATGGACATTCTATGTCATATTCATGATATGGGGTATGGCCATCTATGGCCGGTTAAACAAGTTAAATGGTCTAGAGCTTGTGGGGACACCAAACTTCTGAAAATATAATGTTTAAAGTGGTTTCCTCAGCGGAAACAAAAATAAAATATAAGATAACATGGGTTTAGTCACTGTGTTTGATAAAGCTCCTTTCCAACATCTATGGCAGCAGGGTAAACAACTTAGATGATAAAGCTCCTTTCCAACATCTGCCTTCCCATTTGTTTATTTTTACTAATTTATTAAAATAATATCATATTTAGAGATGATGCCATGGGGCCATACTTTATATATAAAAAAGAAATCCTTTCATTAAAGTGTGATTATCTCATGTTCATATACTTCATATATGAGTGAATAGAACAAGTGAGATTCGAGCTGCCAATAAGTGGGACCCAAAACATGTTGCATAAAGTAAAAGTCCATAAGATGAAAAAAGGGAGTAGTCTCCATTGACTGGCCAGGGTTCTTAAATGATGTGATGTTTTGGCCATGTCTTATCTTATGGAAGTGTGGGTACACCAAGAATTAATTCAGGCCATATCGGGAAGTCCCATACGGTTTTAGATGGCATTTTATTGTTGTATGAGGGCATTTGTGTTAAGCCCTGGATTTCATAATAATGAATGGTGATTGCTATTGGCACAACGAATTTAATTTTTTTCACATAAGGAAATTTGTTTTTTTTTTATTACATTCATGCCCCTTCATGAAATGACCAAAATAGACATAGTCCAATAAAAACTCAAAACCTATTTTCTTTTCACACACAGGCTTCTTCCTCTCTCACTCATCTCATTCTTCACTTCCTCCACCTTCCTTAGGCAACTCATCTTCACTCACATTCCTCCATTTTCTTCTCCTATTCAAGCGATTTACTTTCTACTTCTCACTCTCTACTTCCTCCATCCACTTTTCTACTAATCTTCACTTACATTCCTCTACTTTCTAGTGCAATGAAGGAAGAAAACAACAATCAAATTGTAACTTTAAACCAAAGTAGTATTGGAAAGGTCAGTTCCTTTGTTTGTTTGTATTTTTTTATTTATTTTACCTCTTTTTTTAATTTTTTTCTTACCTGGAACGAGTTGCAGGTTCTCGATATGTACGGACTTTCAGGTCCGAACATATGGCTTTTGTTCGGACTTTCAGGTCCGAACAAATGGCTTTTGTTCGGACATTAAAGTCCGAACAAATGGTTTTTGTTCGGACTTTAATGTCCGAACAAAATCCATTTGTTCAGTCCTGAAATTCCGAACACTTCATATGTTCAGATGTTTCATACCGAACATTGACATATTATTATGTATTTTTTGTAGGCCTCTACGCAGGAAAGTCAGGTTGGATCGGAGTTTGTCATGGATTATACCAGTGAGTTTATAACTCAAGAGGTATGTCCGATTGTGAATTTATTACTCAAATTATAAATATTTGTTACTAAATTCATATTAAAATTGTTTACTGTAGATATTTCACAGTCGCGATTCGTTGATCAGTTGGGCTCGTGGTGTAGGACGGGAAAACGGGTTTGTCATTATGATAAAGGTTTCAAATGCTGCTCGGATAGGTGTCAAACCTAGAGTACTCCTTGCATGCGAGAGAAGTGGACAATATAAGCATGAAGAGGGCCAAAAGCGAAAAAGGGTCAAACAAACCGGTTCAAAAAAATGTGGATGCCCTTTCGCATTAAAGGGCATAAAGTTAGACTCAAATGATGATTGGATGTTGGAGGTCACATGTGGCGTGCACAATCATTCGGCAGCAGAACATTTAGAGGGGCATTCTTTTGCAGGCAGATTATCAAAGGAGGAAACTCAGTTGCTGGTTGATATGTCCAAGAGCATGGTTAGACCAAAAGAAATTTTGGTTACGTTGAAACAAAGAAGTGAATTAAACGTAACCACAATGAAGACAATATACAATGCACGCTACAGATATAAAGTTAATGATCGAGGTGGAAGAAGTCAGATGCAACAACTGCTTGGGAAGCTAACAGAGCATAATTACATTGAATGGCATAAGACTTGTGAGGACAGCGATACTGTAACTGCCTTGATTTGGACGCACCCAAGCAGTTTAGATTTATTACGTGCATTTCCACATGTTTTGATAATGGACTGTACTTACAAGACCAATCGTTATCGCATACCTCTATTGGAGGTTGTTGGAGTCACATCCATAGACATGACTTTTTCTGTATGCTTTGCATACCTTCATACAGAATGCGAAGATAATTATGCATGGGCATTGTGTGTATTGCGGGAAATTATTGGTGATGATATTCTTCCCGATGTCATTGTGACGGACAGAGAACTGTCACTCATGAACGCCATTAACAGAGTATTCCCGAGTGCAACTCATTTATTATGCAAATGACATATTAATAGAAACATATTGGCGAGATGTAAAAAGTTGTTTGAAACTAAAGAGAAATGGGACAGGTTTATTATGAGCTGGAATATGTTAGTGTCTTCATCAACAGAAGAGGAGTTTGGTGAACAACTACGTAAGCTAAATCAAGAATTCAGTACGTATCCTGATGCACTCAATTACGTGAAGGGTAATTGGTTAGATCATTACAAGGAGAGATTTGTTTCTGCATGGACAGACAATAGTATCTATTTTGGGAATACTACTTCGAACAGGTACTTTTAAAAAAATACCTTCTATTTGATTTATGCCTATTAATTACTATGTCTCACCTCTTAACAATCATATGCAGGGCTGAGAGTTCACATGCACAGCTTAAGAGGCAGCTGGGATCAAGTCAAGGAAATTTTGAAGCGATTTGGACTAAAATCCACAATTTGCTAGAGTTGCAGCATACCGGTATCAAAGCTTCATTTGAGAAAAGTAAGACAATTGTGCAACATAATTTCAAGCCGGCCGAATACAAAGAGCTTCGCGGTAATGTCTCTAAGAATGCACTTGAGAAAATCTTAACAGAAACCAAGAGAGCCAACGTAGTTGGAATTGACGCCAGTGTTTGTGGTTGTGTTATTCGACGCACACATGGATTACCCTGTGCGCATGAGATTGCAGAATATATAAGTCAAGGGCGGCCTATTCCTCTAAGTTGCATACATCCGCATTGGTGTAAGCTTGATATGTTGCCTACTGCCCCGTCAACAAGTTCTTCTATGGGCCTGGATTGTAAGGCAGATTTGCAGTTACTGAAAAAACAGTTCAATGAATATGATTCCACAAGAAAACTGCAACTTCTAAAGAAGATACGAGAACTATCAAAACCAGAAAGTACTCATTTGATAGAACCTGAAGTAAAATCAAGAACAAGAGGTAGACCAAGTATGAAAGTTGACACCTCAACCCGACGAGATCCAAGCGCATTTGAGTTGGTATCGTCTGCACAGGATAGCTACTCTCCTAATTCAGTTGCAATGACAGAAGTTAAAGATAAAGGACGGTTAGAATGCAAACCAAAGAGAAGAGAAAAGATTAGTGTGATTCGTACGAGGTCAAGGAGCATTAATAATTATGTTCTCTCATTTCCCGTGGGGTTGAGGCCTTACATTCGACATGTAAAGGACGTCGCAGCTGATGGTAACTGTGGATTCAGAGCCATCGCTGGTTTGGTTGGACTAGCCGAGGATGAATGGAGACAAGTTAGGAGAGATTTATTACAAGAGTTGCTTGCACATGTAGACCACTACAAAAAATTATATGCGGTGGAGAACAAAGTTGAGGAATTGGTGGAAGCATTATCATACTATGATGACAACCCATCGATGGACAATTGGATGACTATGCCTGACATGGGGCACCTCATAGCGTCTCGTTATAATTTGGTGTTATACCACTTGAGCATAGAACAATGTCTGACTTTCCTCCCATTGCGGTCTGTGCCAGTACCGACACCTTCTCGGAACGAGCGAACAATAGGTTTTGTTAATCAGAATCATCTTGTTCAATTATTCTTAGTACCTGGTCATCCAATTCTGCCCATTGCAAATAAGTGGATACAATTTCATCACTCTTGTGCGAATGGTTGGGAGACTCCATACAGGGATCGGATTGTACAATTCAAAGAGCTTGTAACTCCAGATGTATCAACATGTGAGACAATTGATTTGGATTGAATAGAACTACATGGTGTATGTGAGACTTTATGTTGCATGTAATAACTATTTTTAAACATTTGATGGAGTTTGGAATGTGTTTTAGTAATTTCTTTTTATTGTATTTAATGAATGCTTTGATGTATGAAGAAATTTTAAAACTTCTAGGATGCATTGGTTTTGCCGGCCGAATACAGACAGGTTTTTAAAGGCGAACAGAATGGTTACAGTTAATGTTCGGAAACACAGTGCCGAACAGAATGGTTTTGTTCGGTACTGTGTTTCCGACCAGAATGGGTTGGTTCGGCACTGTGTTTCCGAACATACTGGTTTGGTTCGGTACTGTGTTTCCGAACAAACTGGTTTTGTTCGGCACTGTGTTTCCGAACATTAACTGTAACTCCCAATACATGTTCAGTTCGTCCCTTTCGAAGATTTTCATTGAAGATATATGGTTCTACATCTGTAACAATTCAAGCATATTCCAAACATAAAATCAAAGGTAAAGTAAACAAAATACCATTTGAATTAATTAATAAAGTACAACCACTTTCCAAATAAAAGACAACTTAAAAGAGGTTCCAAGTCTTATAACAACCATCCAAATTACAAAAATAATAAAAAAATGACTACAAGCATTGGTTTTTGTTAGTCAAACTTCTTCATAATTTCAGTTGTTCATTCCCCTTGTTGACCTGCTGCGGGTGTAACTCTGTGAACTCATGTGGGGATGTCGAATGGTTCGTTGAGCATCGGCAATGGACATTCCCCGTAAAACGTGGGCAACCTGATTCACATGGGTATATAGTCCCCGTGGATCTTCAACCCAATGGTCCTCACCCCTTTCCATGACTTCATCAAGAATGAATAGTGCATCCGAATTACGATGCTCATAGTTCACCGCATTGCTTGACTGTGTTTCGTCGGGTCCGGGCGCAAAATTAGAGTGATGATTTGGGTTTTGTAATATCCTCCATGAGACTCGTCTGTACCAATCCATATACCCGGGAACACAATCTGCAGGACGCCTTACCGGTTGACTACGGTTCAATGCAGACAGTAGGTGATTAGGCCATCCCTCCCAAATTTGATTCATGTATTGATACACGATATGGTAGTCACGGGCAGTCGGACCTCGCGTAGCGCGAATGGGGGCTAATGGCGGTGGAGGAATAGTTTGTACTCTCCCAAACTGTCTGAGCACCCTATCCGGATGATAAGGCTCAACAACATCCATGCACTTGAAGCATCCACAGTAGCATGCAACCTCGTTGAATGGGTGGAAGCGCCTAACATCACGATATGGGTCCCAAGTGACCTGGAAATAGTGAATCCAAGTATAAGATATGAAAATACATAATACAGAATAATAACATCATGTGATAGAAAATGAGGCGTAATTACCAAGTCAGTGCTCATGGAATCAAGTCTCTCTCGTAATGCCTGTAAAGGCGCAGACTCCCTACAAGAGACCCATCGATGGACCCGGAGGTGGGAGGGCTGATAGTGAATGTTTGGAGTTGGAGCCAAACATTCGAAGTGCTCGTACACCCAAGCTTCAAATAGAGTCAGGTAACCGGCCATTTGTTTAACTTCACGCCGGGTTGCTAACCCCAACTGCCTGTATAAATATGCCAGTGCAGCAGTACCCCATGCATATGAACGTACGTTATCCAAATCCACCAGATGTGTAAGATATATGATCGGCACCCTTGTGTCACTCTTGTCTGTGAACAACGTACATCCCAGTAAGTACAGAAGGTAAGCTCTGACTGCACAGTCAACCATCTCCTCTCCATCATCGTCAGACATTCCACCAAACCTTTCCCGTAGCCACTCCAATCTAACAGATTGGCCCCGCACCTGGATCAGCTCATCATGTGCCTCTATGGCTTCTACTCCTAGTGCATCAACAAGGAGTGCTTGAGCTTCCTCATATGACATTCTATCATTATACGAGACAGTCTGCCCCATCACTGGGATGCCTATGATGGATGCAACATCATCTAAAGTGATGGTCATCTCACCAAATGGCATGTGAAATGTGTTAGTCTCAGGTTGCAACATTTCCACAAAACCCGATACAATAATCTTATTGACACTGCGGTATGATGCAGTCACTAAGGGAGCCAAACTGGACCTGGACATCCATCGCCTGAACCTATCAGACCCATTCAATTGCCATTGCCACAATGACACTTTCTGACCATGGCTTAGACACTTCAATGGTCCTCGATCCTGCAGTCAACAATTGATACATCATTATCGAATAAATTCACAACTTAATCAATCAATCAAAGTTCATATGAAACAAACGAAACACACCTCTCCACTCCAAATATGCCCAGCTATATGTGTATCAAAGCTGGTCAGTAACGACCTATCTCGTGGCCCATGAGCTGGTTGCTCTTCCATCTCTGGTTGTTCTTCAACGTCCTCCTCACGAAGAACAGGTTCTTCTACAACCTCTTCCACTGGGTGGCGATGCCTTCTGTTTGAAGCAGTATGTCGCACCCTAGAAGAGCTCGGTTGGTCCATATCTGAAATAAAAATACAAACATTGTAGGATTATGGTTTTTGCATCAAACTGTTCGGATGTTCAGGTCTGAACAAAGTCCATTTGTTCGGACCTGAAGGTTCGAACAAAATCATTTTGTTCGGACATAAACATCCGAACAAAATGATTTTGTTCGGATGTTCAGGTTCGAACAAATCGTTGTTTCTGTGTTGAAAAATGGTGGCGATGATGGTGTACAAACTAGCTCAAATGCATGGAAAAACGTCAGCATTGTTTGTAAAAACTTACATTGAATGAGAATCTATCATCATAACAAGTTTTCATGAAAAAAAAAGGTAATCTAAGATGGATAAAATGGTAAAGAATGAATGGTGAAGAAAAATGAAATGACAATGGTGGAGATAGAGATTTACCTTTGAAAGAGGAGATGGTCTACAGGGTTGTGAACGCCGGAGTAACGTCAGAGAGAGAAATGACGCCGGAGAAGTGGAGAGAGTGGGAAGAACGAGGGATCGGTATGGGAAGAAAGAGGGAAGAAAAATGAAGATCATGTGTGTGGGAAGAAAGAGGGAAATGGAGAGAGGGCTAAAATGGGGATTTTTGCTTTGTGTGGAAAGAAGTAACGTAATTTTTAAATTATTGTGATGTGTGTGGAGAGAATTTGTGGGGGAAAAGCTATATTTTGTGTGCCAATAGCAAAACCCTAATGAATTTGTTGGGCTGCATATTAATGTCTATAGTGGGTTTCTTTAATGGAGAATATTCTCGTCTGCTCTATGTACTGTCCAGCTCTATGGGGTCAATTTATTTCCATCTTTGATTAATGCAAATCCTTTCAAACTCCTGTCATCCCATGATCAGGCGTAAGGATAAGTTTTACACTCATTGAACCTCCACTAATTATTGAATTGAAGTTTATAAAAATCTACAATGAAGATGCCATTAGATTTTAAGGCTATTAAAGTAAGGGCTAGAATATAATCTAGTGTGGCTGATTTTTTTGTTTCCTTATTCATAAGAGACCGGTACATCAGCCCTCATCTCATTGGTAGAAATAAATCTAAAGAGAACACCGTCCTAATTCTTTAATTGCTTTGGTTATATGTTTGCTTTGATTATGAATTTGATTGAGCACTCCTCTATTTAAGATTAAGGATTGTAAGAATGATAAATCAGTTGATATACAGATTTTGCTATTTTTCATTTTCTGAAAGGATTTTTCTTCTTTTCTTCCTGGTAAGAACATATTGTGGAGTGTTTGAACAGTTTCTGATCAAGAGGCATAAATGGCCTGTACATGTTTGATGTATTCAGAAGTCTGAAATTATTTACCTGTGGGGAGAGGGTATTCTTAAGTCCAAATCTTTGGCATGGCTTATTTCAGACAACGCATGGTCCATCTAGCCCATAGGCCCTTTTTAGAGTTTTTTTGAGGTCCGTGGGGGCAACCTGGGTCTGCCCCTGCCCTCATGGATTGTTTGAGAGACTTGTGCCCCTTCCAATTTTAATCCATACCACTAATGTCTCTGACCTTTTGGTATTGTCCACACTATTTTCAGGTTTCGGCAGTCATTGCTATCCTCATTTGAACATAAAGGCTGTTAACAATTTATGAACAATACATTTTATGTTCTATTTAAATGTTCAATGCTTAAAAAAAGCTCTTATTGTACACGTGCATGTGAACTCACTTGTGGGGCTTCCTGGAGCCATGCCAATTATGATGGAGATTGGGGATGGAAAGATCTCAGCAAGATCTAAGCTAAGGATTGCAAAATACCAACCCCATTAAATCATTGGAACTCCTTGATATGTGGCCCTTAAATTTAGAGGGTTTAAAATGCATACTTTTTTTTTTTTTTTTCAGATTTTAGTTTAATGATCAGCAACGGTGTCTGTTCAAGACTCTGTTAATTGGGGATGGATTAGGTGTTTAACTTGTTCATAAGTGTGCCAAGGGGCTATAAAATAAGGTGGCGCATCTCATTATAAAAAGTTCTGTTAAATAGATTAAGCCGTCCGTCATGCGTAAACCAACCAACCCCCCCGCCGCCCCCCGCCGCCCCCCCTCTCAAATCAGGATTTCATTCATTAAGACAAAACAAAATAACAGCTAAACTTGAGAAAGACAAAGCTTCACCTAATCAGGAACAACATCATCCCAACAAAAGCTTTTACCTAGCCGATAACAGTGCTTGGCCAATACATGGGCAGACACATTAGAAATCCTAGGAATAAAAAGGAATTCAACCACGGAAAAACAACTACACTGATATTTAATGTCTAAAATAATATGATTGATGGCCCAATCCATTTGCCCATTGATGGTATCCACCACTTCCTTTGCATATGAAAAAAGCACCATCTTGGGAAAACACCTACTCAAAGGTTCCTTTAGTGCAAAAAGAATAGGCTTTGCCTCTACTTCTTTAGAGGAATTGAATTTTGGCCCATAATAGCATTCTGCATAAATGATAGCAGTATTCAACATAAATATACACCAAAAGAAGATTGACCATCTTTACAGTGATAAGCCGCATATGTGAAAATCAATAAAACATCACTAAAAGAGTCAGCGGGATAACTAACAATTCTAACGTTAGGCCAACTTCCTTCATTAATTGACTATCCATTTACTCTTCAAATTACACATATTTTGAGTCCTCCCCTGCTGAGCCTTAATCATGCATAAGCCCAGGTTGGCTCACTTAACTACTGAGCCGGAAAATCAAACATGTCAAAGTACAAGTATCTCAAGACCTGTTTGTTTGGAGTTGCAAGTGTTGAAATATCTATTGTCAGATCATCATGTCTTCAAACTCGGGTTTCCTCTTCTACGGCTCTGCGATTCCGACGGGATTAGATGAGAAAATGGAGTGCCCTCTAGCGATGAAATACATAGGCAAGTATCGGAAAATCCTGGCCTTTTGTTGTTGCATCAAACATGGAGTAGAAGGCGCCACCATTTCCACTAAAACGTATGCACAAACAGACCCTAAATAACCTCTTGAAAAGTTATGGTGGGCCTTCTAAATTCTAAACAACTTCCTTAATGGGCTACTGTAGTTCAACAATTTTTTTGATGCCCTAGTTAAGGGGTGCTGGGACCCATCGAGACCTCGGGTTCGGTTAGGGAGCCCTTGGGTGAGGGAAGGTGGGCTCTAAGACACTTGGGACAACATTCGGAGAATCATAATTTTTCTAGGACGAGAACACTCATAATTCTTCTAATCAAATAGGCTTTAAGGCGAAATCCAAAATATAGCTGAACCTAGACTGGGCTCAGATCATGGTTTCGAGCCAGGCCAATGATCACACCTTGCCTTTCTAGAACTTACCCTTTTGTTTGGGCGGTGTGAAATGAATTTATAGAGAATGAAGACATGTACAAGAGAAGCGGGGGATGAATTAGAATAAAACGGTAGAGAAGGAGAATAGATGTTGTTGAGGAAAAAGGAGAGGGAGAGGGAGAGGATTTTCAAAGGTGAGGGAAAACAAAATGTATGTGGGTAGTGTATAGAGAAATTATATGACCCCTGGCCTGAGAGCACTAGAGATGTCAAACGGGCTGGGGCGGCCGTGCCAGGGAAAACCCCTGGCACGGCCCGCCATGGGGCGGGCTGGAGCGGGCCTGGTGCCTGGTCTGTTTTTTTTTGTTTTTTCTTTCTTTCTTTCATTCATTCATTCATTCTTTTTTTTTTCTTTCTTTCTTTCATTCTTTCTTCTTTTTTTCTTTCTTTCTTTCTTTCTTTTTTTAATTTCTTTCTTTCTTTCTTTCTTTTTTTTTTCTTTCTTTGTTTTTTTTTCTTTCTTTCTTTGTTTTTTTTCTTTCTTTTTTTCATTCTTTCTTTCTTTCTTTTCTTTCTTTCTTTCATTCTTTCTTTCTTTCTTTCTTTCTTTTTTTTTTCTTTTTTTCTTTTTTTCTTTCATTCTTTCTTTCTTTCTTTCTTTTTTTTTCTTTTTTTCTTTTTTTCTTTCATTCTTTCTTTCTTTCTTTCTTTCTTTCTTTTTTTTCATTCTTTCTTTCTTTCTTTGTTTTTTTTCTTTCTTTCTTTCATTCTTTCTTTCTTTCTTTTTTTTTTCTTTCTTTCATTCTTTCTTTCTTTTCTTTTCTTTCTTTCTTTCTTTGTTTTTTTTCTTTCTTTCTTTCTTTTTTTTTCTTTCTTTCATTCTTTCTTTCTTTCATTCTTTCTTTCTTTCTTTCATTCTTTCTTTCTTTCTTTTTTTTTCTTTCTTTCTTTGTTTTTTTTTCTTTCTTTGTTTTTTTTTTCTTTCTTTGTATTTTTTCTTTCTTTGTATTTTTTTCTTTCTTTCTTTGTTTTTTTTTCTTTCTTTTTTTTTTTGTCTTTCTTTCTTTGTTTTTTTTCTTTCTTTCTTTCTTTCTTTCTTTTAAGTATTAAAAAAAATAGATCACGAATACACAATTATAGAGAATGACAAAGATATTTAAGTGGTTCGGTCAAACTCGACCTACTCCACTGAGAAGAGAAAACCATTTGGATCTTAACTTCTTGAAGGTTTCTAAATAGGATTACCTTCAAAACCTTACAATCTTTTTAGAAAATAAAAAATAAAAAATGTAAAACTTATAAATTTAAAAATTACAATGAAGGAAAAAGAAAAAAATCAGACGTGTAGTCCACTGAAGTATTCTACTGGATCATAATCTTCCATTGATGTCAACTGTTGCTTCCTCTTATCTGCCAAATACTAGTCTCGTAGGCAAACACAACACTCCACCGTTTCTTCAGTCAGATTGATTCTTTTGTCATCCACCACACGTCCACCTGCATTAAAAGCCTGTTCTGATGCTACAGAAGATATTGGAATAGTCAATAGATCACGAGCCATGGCGGCTAACACCGGATAAACGCTTTCCTGTTGCTTCCACCAAGCTAAAAGGTAAAAACTAGATGCATCCTGCATCCGTATTACACCGACGTCAAGATATGATGTTAACTCCGTCACAGTGTTATTTGAACTTGAGCCGGATACCATGCCCGTAGACAAGGAAGAATACCACACATCCCACTTACCAACACCTGTATGCTGGACTTCTGAATTGCCCATACTAAGCTCATCTGTACCCATTTGCTCACAGTAAAATTGAAAAAGTGCTTGTAAATTTGTCTTAATAATTGATAAAGTATTTAAATTTATATAATTCATATTTTTATTTATTTCATCAATAAAAAATTGTACACCACTTAATTTTAACCTAGGATCAAATACGGCAGCTAAAGAAAATGTCATTGGAGCCTCTTTCCAATATTTATTAATTTTTTCTTCCATGTTTTTAACAGGGGTACTCAGTAAATCATGATTTCTAAATCTACAGAATTGTACAGTAATTTTAAAAAACTTCATTAGATGTGGGATAATATATCCCGGAAAAAAATATTGTTGAAGTATAAAAAGCTTCTAATAAATCCCTTATATGTGCACATAACTCCCAATGTTCATCACTAATCATCAAATGTTGTGCATGAAAAGCAAAAAATTCATTTAAAACAGTTCTCCGGTCAAGTGCCTTGTTTAATAAATCATACATAGAATTCCATCTATGTTCTACCTCCTTGGGTATTTTAATAGGTGATACGCCTTGTCTCGCACATATTTGGGCATACAATTGTCTTTTTTGTGCGGATGTGAAAAAAAATCTAGCTATGTCTTTAATAGAATCTGTGTAAGTTACAATATGCTTTAAACCAACCTTTGCAATGAGATTTAAGATGTGACATACACATCTATTTTGAAAGATAGAGCTATCTATCAAAGTTGCAAGTGGCATCTGCATTCTCATTAATTCAATAGCCACTGTATTATTACTGGCATTATCTAAAGTTACAGATAAAACTTTTTCTTTAATATTATATTCATCTAGTTTTTCCAAAATAAATGTACTAATTCTAGTGCCACTGTGTGGCCATTCAAGAGTGCTAAAACTAATTATACGTTTATTAATAATTCATTTTGAATCTATGTTATGTGCAGTAATACAAAGATAACTGTCACCCCCTTGAGATGTCCACATATCTGTGGTTATGGCTATTTTGCCAGGAATTTCTGCAAGGTAATTTTTTATATTTATTTTCTCTTCCTGCCAGAGTCTAATAGCATTATTTCTGGCTGTATTTCTTGAAATACTGTGAAATTGTGGTTGACAGTATTCCTGGACCCATTTTTCAAAAAACTCATTTTCAACAAAACAAAATGGTAATTCGGATAACACAATCATTTTAACAAGATTTTGTCTACAACTTTGTGCATTAAAAGAAAAAAGACCTAAACTGCTACTACTACTACTACCACCACCACCACCAGTACTAGAAATTTGGGTATGTGATCCAGGCCTCCCTGTTCCTGCATCAGCCGGCTTATGTAAGGCAAGACATTTTTGCATATGTCTTGTCAAATGGCCGGTACCCATTTTTGACGTGGCACCATAAATCTTACTACAAAATTTGCATTTTGCCTTTTCAACTGTTTTTCCATTTTCAATAACATCAAACCTTGTAAATATTTCCCAAACTGGTGAAGTTCTATTTCTCTTGGTTGATTTACGGGAACTCTGAGGAAGCGGTGGTAAATCACCTACTTCATCTTGTAATTCAATAAAATTTTCATGTTCCCCCCCTAAATTAACAGAAGAAGATTCTGTGGGAAGTCTTCTTGCCATATTTCAACAAATAAATTTTATAAATAATAACAATAATAGGCTCTAATAGCCTTCTTTTGTGATAATTAATATAAGAAAGGGGAGAAAATGAGAGTTAATATAATATAATATAAACTTATATATATGGAATCTCAAATTTAAATAATATAAATACCTCTAAATCTTTGAAGGCCCATTTATCTTGTCTCTTGATGACTTGATCTTTGGCCCTCCAAAAACTTCTTAGAGTGAGTGAAAGAGTTGAATGCTTTGAGATTGAAGTAGAGAATGTATAAAGAGAATGAAAGAGTTGTGTAAATTGGTGAGGAATGAGAATTGGAGGGTTAAGGTATTTATAGACTTTGTAAAATGACAAATGAAACAAAATACTCCTTATATGACCGTTTTATGGCTGTTGGGGGGGGTAAAAGTGACTTTTTTTTTAAAAAAAGTGGTTTGGAACGTTGGGCGGGCCTGGCGTGCCAATCGTTGGGGGGGCTGGCGGGCTGCGGGCCTGGCGTGCCCAGTGGGCCGGTTCAAGCGTGCCCAGCGGGCTGGAGCTTCAAGCCCACGGGCCTGGCGTGCCTTGTGGGCTGTGCCGTTGACCGGGCAGTGTCTCGGGCCGTGCCGTTGATCGGGCCGTGTCGTTGACCTTGGCCCAGCATGGCCTGTGTCTCGGGCCGTGCCGTTGACCAGGCCGTGCCAGGCCACGGCCCGTTCACTGTTCGGCCCGGCCCATTTGACATCTCTAAGCACCAGTGATATCCAATTTGGTCATTTTGCGAATGAATATTTATGCTCATTTTAAAATAAAAAAGGGATGCCGAGGAGTAAGTTTGGCCGTGGCATTCGCCGGTCTCTTGCCGAAATGATGCTTTGGGATGAAAAGTCTTGAATTCGTACGGACATGCCTGACATCTTTTAGAAAGAGCCGTCGCTCACTCGCTCCCCAACGGATGGGAGGCGACACGTGACAGTCATGTGACTGAACATACTAACGGCTAGTTTTCATAAGGGCTACTTCCCCTCTTCTTCCTTCCCCTGCTATATTTCATTGCAGGGAACGCTTCCTGTGCTTCTTTTACTCTCAATACGAAAACTCTCTCTCTCTCTCTCAACATTGCCGAGAAAAACCCAAGTAAGATTCTAGGCCAGGAAAGAAAAGGGTCTGCTGAATTTCTATTGAAAATCAGTTTCCGCGCTGCTGCCGCTGAAATGCGGCACGGCAACGGCAACGGCAACATCTACTCTGGTGCAGAGCTCAAGCAAGCAGGGCTCAGAATTCCAGCACTGTCCACGTCGTCCAAGCCCATGGAGAAGAAACCAACCTCCCATATGGATTCGTTTCATGTTCTTCACAAGGTGCCTGCAGGGGATTCACCATATACTCGGGCGAAGCACGTTCAGGTAATTGAAATTCGTTTGTTCACTCTTCTCTCTCTCTCTCTCTCTCTTGAAGTTGCATGGTTTCTTTCAATTTTGATGAATTTTAGGGTATGATGATTGAATTAAGATTTTAATTTCCTTTATGACCCAAGATTTTTTTCTTACTTTGTTTTTTCATGGGGTTTGTGCTGCATTCTATTATCTATTGAGATTTTGTGTGGTGTCTCTGTGTGTGTGTGTGTATTTTTTTTTTTTTTCTCTTTTGAAGGAAAGGTTGTTCTTCTGTTGCATTTCTTCCTTTTTAATAGTTTTCCTTGTCTGTAGGAGGGTTGCTTGTTGTATCATGTGATGAATGTCCTCAGTTCTTGCCCATAACCTAGACCTATGATGCTCAGTTACGGATACAGACACTGACATTGACATCAGAATCAGGGATATGACTCTGCACTTGTAGAAATCTAGAATACAAATACAGATATGGCTGTCATAGTTTTTTCTTTACATTCCTTTATGACATTTTTCATATTGAAAAGTACAAAATCTAAAAAAATTAGATGAAATAGTGGACTTGATAAGTAGGATATGCTAAATTTGTATATCAAAAAGGATGGGTGCAGTATCAAGTACTGGTGCGACCATCGTGTTGGTCTGAGATGGATATGTTGGACATGTACAAGCATCCCGGTATAATAAGCCTGGACTATACCAAACTAACAAACAGAGTACTAGAAAAATGGGTGGTTATAATAGACATTGGCCTTATTAAGTAGCTGCCCTTCCACCAAAAACAGGTCAGATAACTTAATTGATCAGGCCATTTTGTTCAAAGAAAATGAGTGGGGAAATACATAGAACTATGAAATGACTGGGTTATGGTTGGTCCCTCCTAAAAAGATGGCTTGCACACTTGAATAAGCCTTGTTTTTCCATGCGCATGCTCTAGCTATTATAGAAACTTCTAGTTTATTAATGTTCTTGGTGCCTTTTCTTCTCTTTTGACATTCTATCATATTATTTTGCTTAATGTTTGTTGTTCTCTCTTACAGTTAGTAGATAAGGACCCATGCAAGGCCATTTCATTATTCTGGTCTGCGATTAACACTGGTGATCGAGTTGACAGCGCCTTAAAAGACATGGCAGTTGTAATGAAACAATTGAATCGAGCTGAAGAGGCAGTTGAGGCAATCAAATCTTTTCGCCATCTGTGTTCCCATCAAGCTCAAGAGGCTCTTGACAATGTTCTTCTCGACCTCTACAAGGTTAAATCCCACATCTCTCTTACTCGCAGAATAAATTTAATTTAACATCTGTACTTAGTACATGTTTTGCATGCGATTTCTCTTCTATCATCATGTAGAGAAATAAAACAAGATACAAAACGTACAAGACGCAAGATTTACGTGGTTCGGTCATAATGTGCGACCTACATCCATAGGAAAACAATGCAAAGCTTTCTTTAGATTACAAGCCAACTATCAATTAAAGCTCTAGAAATCCACTTACAAGTTACAAGCTTTTAAAGCTCTCTTTTCTCCCTTTTTTTTTTCTTGGTCTTCTTAGAAAACATCTTCTCTTGCATGTTCCATCAAACTCTTCACTCTCTGCCAAGGAATGCAAAGGCTCTTTTTCAAACCCCTTGTATTTTTCCTTTCGGATTTTCTAAAAGAGAACATACTCTACGACCATTCGATTGACTCAATCCAATGGCTCATAATAAAAGAGCTAAAAGAGAGAATAAAAATAAAATTCACAAAAGTACATAGGGAAAAAAGCAAATAAAGAGGATTTGGCTTCACACATGTGTTGCGTACACACACTAAACAACACATATACAATTAAACATCAAGAATAAGAAAAAATAAAAAGTGGAAAAGGCAAACATCAATTCAATTCATACTTATAACTTGCATAATTCAAGAATTTTTTTTTTCTATTCTCTTCATAGGCATTTATTTATATGCACAAAATAAGAAGACTGTACATACTACATTAGACTTACATTTAATAGCTTTCAACTGCTAAATTAAAGAATGTAATGTGTTGTGCGTGTATAACACATAACACATAGCCAAATCACTTTATTTGCTTTTCCTCCCTTGTATCTCATTAAATTTTTACTCCCCTTAGCTCTTAGCTCCTTTTGGTGTGAGCTATTGGATTGTCTCTAATCTAAGGGTTGTGGAGTTTGTTACTTCTTAGAAAGCCCAGACATAGTTTTCATTAGTGGTGGAGTGAAATAAAATTAAGGGTTCAAATCAAAAGAAAAGGAAAGAGAAGCGGAGTAACTTTTTGTCTTTTAGTGCTTTTTAAGAATACCTTTTTTGTCATTTTGTGCTTTTTAAAAGTAATTTTCGTCATTTAATAGTACTAAAAGCAACTTTTAGTCGAACAAAAATGACAAAAAAATATGCTCTTAAAAGGCACAAAATGACAAAAAAGATACTCTTAAAATACACAAAATGACAAAAAAAGTGCTTTTACTCCACTCTCTTTATTTTCTTTTTCTCTTGATGTGACAATATATTTTACTTCATTTTTACTAGACCCTACAAACGGGAGCTGCTTGTAGAGATTGGAGAGAAAACAAGATGCATATTCTTTGTAAACTTGTATTTGCAAGTGAATTCTCTAGAGCTTCACTTGGTTGGCTTGTAATTTTCATTAGAGGTAAAATAAATAAATAAAACACTTGCATTGTTCTCTCGTAGATAGTCACATCACACGTTGTGGTTGAACCATGTATATCTTCTGGCTAATATGCTTCTAATATTGTTTTCTATCTTTACATGCATGGAAGTTTCATGTGTGTTGCCTTTTTGCATTTCTACAGACATTTGGTTGGTGATTATATTGGAAGTCATATATTGCACACTAAGCGTTTGTAGAAATTTCCCAATCATAAAGAAAACTTTAGATGCTTGTCATTAACTTTAGACACTAGAATTTCTCATTTGGACTTACATTTTGCAATAAAACTAACTCTAGATGCTTGTCATGAATTTCTACAAGTTATAACAGAATTTGAACATTTCTTTGGTGATAAAAGAAATAAAGTAAGGCTTGTTGGAAGAGAATAACTCGCAATGCTAATAGGATAGATATAAGGGGATGCATTTCCACAGACAATTGGTTGGTGGTTATATTGGAAGATCATATATTGCACACTAAGCGTTTGTAGAAATTTCCCAATCACAAAGAAAACTTTAGACAGTAGAATTTCTCATATGGACTTACATTTTGCAATAAAACTAACTCTAGATGCTTGTCATGAATTTTTACAAGTTACAACAAAACTTTAACATTTCTTTGGTGATAAAAGAAATAAAGTAAGGCTTGTTGGAAGAGGATAACTCGCAATGCTATAGGATAGATTATATAAGGATGCTTTTAGCGCCATAACTAACATGACAATAGTTTGGCCATCAACGCTCACAACATATGAAGCATGGAAGCTTGGGTTAAAAAAAGCCTCTCTCTTATTAGGGAATTTCTACAAACACTTGGCTTGCAATGTGATATTCCAATACCAATCACCAATCAAATGATATGGGAATGCAACCAAGGTAACATACATAAAACCACCATGCATGTAGAGATAAGATAATAATATAAGAAGTATACAAAATACTAGATATAGATATAGGTGGTTCGGCCACAATATGTGGCCAAGGCGAAACTCTAATAAAGGGATTGATTAGAGATAGGATAATAATATAAGAAGTATACAAAATACTAGATATAGATATACGTGGTTCGGCCACAATATGTGGCCAAGGCGAAACTCTATTAAAGGGATTGATTAGAGATAAGATAATAATATAAGAAGTATACAAAATGCTAGATATAGATATACGTGGTTCGGCCACAATATGTGGCAAAGGCGAAACTCTAATAAAGGGATTGATTATAATACAAACAAGTTGTAACACCCCACCCCATACCCCATGCATGATATTCTTCGCTTTGGCCCACGGGCCTCACGATTTTGCTTCTAATGGGTCTCAACCCATTAAAAGGCCTCATGCAAGGTAAGGGTGTAAGCTCTACATATAACCCCATTCACTTTCCTCTTTCTAGTCGATGTGGGACTCTGGGGCGTCACAATCCACCCCCCTTAAGGCTGCACGTCCCTGTGCAGTAGCCTGCCAGTCTCTGTAGCCTGCTAGCCCTCTTGGCCCGCCCACATGGAGACCCACCTACTTGCACCAGGCAACGGCAAGGGACCCACACTCGAACTAGTCGAGAGTCAGCTCTGATACCATTTGTAACGCCCCACCCCATATCCATGCATGATATTGTCCGCTTTGGCCCACGGGCCTCACCCCATCTAAAGGCCTCATGCAGGGTAAGGGTGTAAGCTCTACATATAACCCCATTCACTTTCCTCTCTATAGTCGATGTGGCGTCCCTGTGCAATAGCCTGCTAGCCCTCTTGGCACGCCCACATGGAGACCTGCCCACTTGCACCAGGCCAAGGCAGGGGACCCACACTCGAACTAGTCTAGAGTCGGCTTTGATACCATTTGTAACGCCCCACCCCATACCCATGCATGATATTGTGCGCTTTGGCCCACAGGCCTCACGATTTTGCTTCTGATGGGCCTCAACCCATGAAAAGGCCTCATACAAGGTAAGGGTGTCTCTACATATAACCTTATTCACTTTCCTCTCTATAGTCGATGTGGGACTCCGGGACGTCACACAAGTGAAGCTCTAGAGAATCCACCGACAAAGACAAGCATACAAAGCTTCTCTCCTCCCCTTTCTTGGTCTTTTTGAAGAAATCCTTATTTCCCTTAATTTCTACAAAGGATTACACATTTCTTTTCCCTCTAGAGCTTTCTAAAAGGGTGACAAGCTCCAATGGGCTCATAATAACAAAAGAGTAAAAACAGAAGGAGAAAAAGTAATAAAGAGATTTGGCTTCACACGTGTTGCACATACTTCGAGATCCAATTTTAGTATGTTTGTTAAAAAGGATATATGCATGCATGCAATATGCGGATCGATGAGATATGGGCATTACCGGCACCGACAAAGACAAGCATAAAAAGCTTCTCTCCTCCCCTTTCTTGGTCTTTTTGAAGAAATCCTTATCTCCCTTAATTTCTACAAAGGATTACACATTTCTTTTCCCTCTAGAGCTTTCTAAAAGGGTGACAAGCTCCAATGGGCTCATAATAACAAAAGAGTTAAAATAGAGTAAAAATAGAAGGAGAAAAAGTAATAAAGAGATTTGGCTTCACACGTGTTGCACATACTTCGAGATCCAATTTTAGTATGTTTGTTAAAAAGGATATATGCATGCATGCAATACTTCTACTATATGCGGATCAATGAGATATGAGCATTACCGGCATTGGATGAATTCTACACAAGGGAAGAAGAAGAACAAAAGGTGAGGAAGTATACAAGAGAGACTTGTCAAGCCCAACACATTGTTAGAAGCAATGTGCATGCAATACTTCTATATGTGGATCGATGAGATATGAGCATTACCGGCATTGGATGAATTCTACACAAGGGAAGAAGAAGAACAAAAGGCGAGGAAGTATACAAGAGAGACTTCTCAAGCCCAACTCATTGTTAGAAGCAATGTGAGACAACGGATGAATTTCTACACAAGGGATGTAGAAGAAGAAAAGGTGAGTAAGTATGCAAGAGAGACTTCTCAAGCCCAACTCATTGTTAGAAGCAATGTGCATGCAATACTTCTACTATATGAGGATCGATGAGATATGAGCATTACCAGCATTGGATGAATTCTACACAAGGGAAGAAGAACAAAAGGTGAAGAAGTATACAAGAGAGACTTCTCAAGCCCAACTCATTGTTAGAAGGCAATGTGAGACAACGGATGAATTTCTACACAAGGGATGTAGAAGAAGAAAAGGGAAGTATACAAGAGAGACTTCTCAAGCCCAACTCATTGTTAGAAGCAATGAGACAATGGATGGATTTCTACACAAGGGATGTAGAAGAAGAAAAGGTGAGTAAGTATGCAAGAGAGACTTCTCAAGCCTAACTCTTTGTTAGAAGCAATGTGAGACACAGACACAATTCATATAGGTAAGAAAACTATAGAGTTTTTAGTATTTAGCTATGTGTGGGACAAAGGAAAAATGGTTTTAGAAAATATGCGACAATTCCCCACTATTTTCTAGAACACATCTTTAAAAAATATCCAACATACACTATAAGAAGAATGGAATTTTTTTTCCTTATAAATTCACAAATGCATATTGGGCAAGTGATTAGACGACCCCAACAATCTACTTACTATTATGCATTATTGTGTAACAAGAATAAATTTATAGTATCATTAATTATCACTAGAATAGAATAAAAGCACACTCAAGAAAAATGCACATGGTTAAAATATTTAATTGGAGACATAAAACTTGACGATCAGATGGAGATTCAATGTGATAATCAAAGTGATATCTCATTAGCTTCAAATTCGATTTTTCATGCTAGAAAAGGGCATATT